>JBAJNP010000830.1:0-77846 GCA_036877545.1 Yasuhikotakia modesta | reverse complement strand
CACGTGTGTGTGCAGATCGAGGGTCAGGGTCACGGTGCAGTGTTTGACTGTAAATGCTCTCCGGACGGGCAGCACTTTGCCTGCACAGATTCCCACGGTCACCTGCTGATCTTTGGCTTTGGTTCCAGCAGCAGATATGACAAGGTAACGAAAACTTTTGTTATTCTCAAAGACACAGTTTACAGCCACACACTACACACTGTATAATGTTGTTTTATTCATGTATGCAGCCCTAAACACCTCAAATGTAAACATGTAAAGCTGATCTTGCGCTGTGTTCAGTAAACAGTATGTGCAGAGAACATGTACAGGGTTCTGAGTTCCTGATGCATCTGTCGATCTAATCTTCAGATAGCAGATCAGATGTTCTTCCACACGGATTACCGGCCTCTGATCCGTGATGCTCATAACTTCGTCCTGGACGAACAGACTCAGCAGGCGCCTCATCTCATGCCTCCGCCCTTCCTGGTGGATGTGGATGGGAACCCCCACCCTCCACGATTCCAGAGGCTGGTTCCCGGCAGGGAGAACTGCCGAGAGGAACAGCTCATACCTCAGATGGGCCTCACGTCCTCGGGTGAATAACTCAACAAATAAGCCCTTCCGTGTCTGATCCCTTACATTAATAACTATGTTTCTGTTTACGCTCACCTGCAGTCTGTCACTGAGTTATTTTGTGTCTCAGGGCTGAATCAGGTGGTCAGCCAACAGGCTGCTGAGGGTTCGAGTCCTCTGGACAGCATGATCCAGAGATTACAGCAGGAGCAGGACCAGAGGCTGGGGTCCGATTCCAGATCCCACCGAGGTGATTCCAGTCCCAGCTGACAGGGAACGTTCTCAGAACATTGGCTAGCGTTTTGTAATTCCCTCAATGTTTCCCGAAAAACATTGGTACAATTGTTTTTGAATGTTCCAACATTTTTGCTACTGTGTGGGAATGTTATGGAAACATTCGTGAAATTTATTGAATATTGGTGATTTGACTCAGTTCTGTATTTAACTGTTATCAGTGTATTTTTGGTAACAAAATGTTAGTACTTTCCGTTGATCGTGATACAGTAGAATGATGATGATGATGGCAGTCCGGTGACGATGATGACTGATTTGTGTGTGCAGGATCCGTCAGTTCCCCCACAGAAGTCTCGTCTCCACCTAACGTTGGTCTCAGACGCAGCGGACAGATCGAAGGCGTTCGACAGATGCACAGTAATGCCCCCCGCAGTGAGATCGCCACTGAGAGAGACCTGGCGGCCTGGAGCCGGAGAGTCCTCGTACCCGAACTGTCACCAGCCATCGCCAGGTAAAACACACACAAACACACACACTGTGGATTTATCTGGTCTAATCCACAGGATAATATTCTGTTGTGTTCAGCTATTAACGCCTGTCGGTTTTGCAATGTGATGTAGTTTGGTCCAGTTAGATATGGATGAAGTGTTTCTGATGCTGGTGTGCGTGTGTGTTTGTGAATGCAGTAAGCAGGAGGTGTGGCGGACGGCTAAAGGAGAGGAGGAGATTAACATCTACAGATCAGAGAGAAGGAGACGCAGCATACACAGCCAGTATCACAGAGAAAACCGGGTAACACACACATACACACGTACACACACACAACACATACATACACGCACATAAGCAACACACACACACAACACATACATACACACACATAAGCAACACATACATACACACGCAACACATACATACACAACACACACACATATACATACACACTGGTATTTTATTTACTAAAACTGGAAATAAACTTCTACATTTTATGCCAAGAAATGTTTTGATGTAAATTGAATTGGAAATATTTTAGCCAAAAAGTTATTTTATTGTACAAAAGTATAAACATTTTTTATATTTTATATTTTCATTATATTTACATGTAAATGTATAGCAGTAAATAAACAATAATGTCTATATAAACTACATGTGACCTGAAGTGTGTATATGTCATTTTAGCACGCTATTGAAAACTCCATGGAGGAGGGGCGGCGTTACCAGGGTAACCAGCACAACTACCACACGCGATTGGCTGTGGAGGAGACGAGTCGTCAGAGTGAACCCAACGAGGAGGAGCCCAGCGCCTCTGAGGTGCTGACAGAGGGTGTACCGTCGCTTTAAGAAACACTAACACTTAGAGTCCGGTGGTCTTTATTAACACCATTGTGTGTGTTTGGTGTTTTCATTTATTTGTGTTCCATCTGTAGTGTTAAAATCTCTGTTAGAAGTGTGAGAAGTGTATAAACAGTCACTTCTTCCACAGCTTTATAGGATCTGTCATGTGCTTCTGTTACCCATCAACATGAATGATACATCAATAATCAAACAATAATATGTGATTATGGGAGGATAGTTTGCAGGTATGCTGTGAAAAGTTTCTGACACTTCCAGGGCTTGGAAACATTTACAGGTCATAAATATACCTGAATATAAAAGATGTAAGGCGTTTAATTGACAGATGTTTTCCTCAGCAGCATTTTATTGATTAAATCGTTCACGTCACCTCAGCGACTGTCAAACTTTTTACTCTGTAGCCTAAATTGATTTGATCAAAATACCATGTGTGCAGAAATAATACAAGAAAAACAAAAAGTCCCCCCCACAGCTATAAACAAATGTATTGGTTCTGGGAACAAGACAAATTTCAGTATTTATTTCTCTCTGGTGTTTTTTTAGGGAGAGGCCGATCCAAGACCTCCGAGCAGAGAGTCCTCAGATGAGGAGCGAGAGGAGAAAGAACCGTGGCCTGAAGATAACAGCAGCTCCAGGTGAGAGATCGTGACATCACATGTATGACCTCAGTCCTGAGGTTCACCTGTGATCTGAGTGTGTGTGTCTGTGTGTGTTAACAGTGACTACTCCAGTGATTACTCTGACTGGACGGCCGACGCCGGCATAAACCTGGAACCGCCCAAGAAGACCAGCGTGAAGAAAAAGAAGAAGAATGCCAGCAGCTCGGAGGAAGATGGAGAGAAGAAAAAAGACTCCAAGAAGGAGAGAAGGAAAGAGAAGCAGGAGAAAGATGGAGCGCTACCAAAGAAGAAGAAACCAAAGGAGAAACGGAAGGTCAGTGTGTTTGTTTGTGTATTAGAACCCATGAAGCTACATTTGAAAATGTAAAAGGGCTCTAAGCTCTTAAGTTCTGTGTGTTCAGAGGTTACCTGAGCTCCAGAACCGGGGTTTGACACTGGAGGAGTGGCTGCCATCGTCCTGGATCACGGACACCGTGCCACGAAGATGCCCTTTCACCCCACAGATGGGCGATGAGGTGAAAACACATTTATTATCACTGCAATGTGCCAAAGATTATTTCAAATGTAAGATGTTTTGTTTGTGTGCTGTGTGGAATTAAAAACATGGTTCTAATATTTTCCTGCTTGTTCCGCTTGTGAACAGGTGTATTATTTCCGTCAAGGTCACGAAGCTTACGTGGAGATGGCCAAAAAAAACAAGATCTTCAGTATAAATCCTAAAAAACAGCCCTGGCACAAACTGGAGCTCCGGGTAATAATTTTGGGTTTAATCAAGGATGTCTTCTGATTGGTTGTTGAGATTTTGTGTAACATTATGTAGTCGGTACTGCATGTGATTCAGCCACGTGTTTTTATCCTATTTTGCAGTTACAACATCTAAAAAAATCTTTAAACAATGAACTTGACATTCAAAACCTAATTTCAGATATTTTATTTTGGGTAAAGCTTATTTTCTAACAGCAGTGGTAAATTTAGTTTGTTCAGAACCCGCACAAAATGTTTTTAGATTTAAAGCTAAGCAAAATATTTTAGGGACATTCTTGTGTGTAAGAATGTTATTAAAAAACATTAAATAAAGTTTTGTGTGTGTGTGTGTATGTGGTGTTGTGTGTGTATGTGGTGTTGTGTGTGTTGATGATGCATGTATGTGGTGGGTGTTGTGTATGTGGTATTGTGTGTGTGTTGTGTATGTGGTATTGTGTGTGTGTTGGTGTATGTGGTGTATTGTGTGTGTGTGTGTTGATGTGTGTATGTGGTGTTGTGTGTGTTGATGTGTGTGTGTGTGTGTGTGTATGTATGTGTTGGTGTGTGTGTGTGTGTGTACTATAGGAGCAGGAGCTGTTGAAGATAGTGGGCATTAAATATGAGGTTGGTTTGCCCACCCTGTGTTGCCTGAAACTGGCCTTCCTGGACCCGGACACGGGCAAACTCACAGGCGGCTCTTTCTCCATGAAGTGAGTTTCAGTCAGCGTGAGTCAAAACAGTCTCCCAGCAGCATTTAACCTGCCGCTCACCTCCTTCACGTCTATTTTTATCTCAGATACCACGACATGCCCGATGTTATCGACTTCCTGGTACTCCGTCAGCAATTCGATAATGCAAGACAGCGAAACTGGATGATAGGTAAGTGCATGAGTTCATGTGTGTTTCTGCACATGTAAAATACAAACATGCCGCTTTCTGATTGTCACGTTTTATCAGGTGATCGTTTCCGGGCGGTGATTGATGACGCCTGGTGGTTTGGTACTATTGAGAGTCAGGAACCGTATCAGGCCGAATATCCAGACTCTCTATTCCAGTGCTACAACGTCTGGTAAGTTCAGCACACAAGCCTCTCTGGCGCCATCTCTGTTTGAAACATAAGATTGCGGGCCACTTCACATACTTTTCATTATGTATTTTGAACTGAAAGCCAAACTCAGACTGGTTTGTACTCGTTTAACTGCTTCTATGATTGTTTAGTTTGAAGATTAAACTGTGTTTAAATGGAGAAATAGAACAGACTCTTCTGTATATATACCGTACGAGATTTGTTTTTGGCATTGTATTTGGCATTCACTCATTCTATTGGCCAGTAGCTGATGACATCATCTGTGTTTTGTGTGCAGCTGGGATAATGGAGATACGGAGAAGATGAGTCCGTGGGACATGGAGGAGATTCCTAATGAAGGTACGATGTTTTTCCCTCTACTGACGAGGAGTCTTACAGCTGTCAGTAGATTCCAGTAATGAATCATCATACATCTGTGGGTGTTTGTAAGATGTCTGTTAATAAACGTATATGAAGTTTGGTTAAGACTTTAATTTCACTGGGGCTGGAAATTGAAGGATTTTGGTTTTCATTACATTCTTGGCGTGGTTTTGAAGAGAAAATAAGTTTAATCATTTAAATTTTACACATATTTAGTGTTAGTTAGTGTAAATTAGAAACGATCTGCTAATGAAACCATCATGAAAAATTTTTTTTGTTAATTGGAAAATGAAAACTTTTCTGTATTTAACAAATTGAATGAATAATTACCTTGAATTAACTAAATTTAAAACTGCTATTATTTGGTTCAATATTCCTTTGGTGACTTTTAATGATTTGTATTTAATATCATAATGTTTCTTTAAACTTTATTTCTGTTTAAGATTATTATCTCAAATTGTGCTTTGACATTAATAAACAAGTTCACAAAGAACATTTAAACAGTACAAAACTGTTCTGATATCAAACAGGGTCACAAACTTTTCAGTCGTTATGGTAACTATCCGTATAAACCGATCAGCTTTTCTGCAGTCCAGCTGGCTTTGTTTAAACCGATAGTAGCATGTCTCTCTTTCTGTAGCAGTGTTTCCCGATGAGCTGGGTCTGAGTGTTCCTCTGACTGAGGAAGAGCAGAAGGCTTTGTTGTACAAGCCTCTGGAAGGCGAGTGGGGTTCATGTACGCGAGATGAAGAGTGCGATCGCATCATTGGGGGCATCGACCAGCTCTGCACTTTGGGTGGGATACATTTTTGGCCAAATTTATGAATGCTTTTTTGCACACTGTGATGTTGTCATAACAAGGTTGTCTAATCTGTCTCCTCCAGATGTGGCGGTACCGTTCGCGTTGCCCGTGGACCTGCAGGCGTATCCGACTTACTGCACTGTGGTTGCTTACGTCACAGATCTGAGCACCATAAGACAGAGACTGGAGAACAGATTCTACAGGTCAGCTGACACGCGTGAACGCAAACCGGAACATTCATAGACGATCTGTTCAAGAACACGAATGTTTATACATGTCAACAATAGGAGTGTTTATAAAAGCATCTGTTCTTGTGATCCGATGTTCTGTTGAACAGGCGAATGTCGTCGCTGATGTGGGAGGTACGATACATCGAACACAACGCTCAAACCTTCAACGAACCGGGCGCGTTCATTGTCAGGACTGCCAAATTTGTGTCCGACCTCATGCTGCAGTTTATCAAGTAAGTCTGGATTGTGTAACTATCACTGACACCAGAAATCCTCTAATTAGAATCGCTTTGAAACTGAGTCAGTGTGAACAGGTTTGAATACATTCAAATCTGGATTTAATGATTTTTATGCAAAAAATTGTGTGTGACTTCTGTTTCCTGTTATTCTTTAGGGACCAAAGTTGTACAGATATTTTTCCACTTCATAACAGCATGAAGAAAACTGCTTTCTCTGATTCAAGTGATGTAAGTGTCACATGTACATATAAATGTATATAAATTGTTTAGTGTTTAATATGCTTCACAATGTTGTGCTTTTTATGACAACTCAGGATGAAGAAGAGGATGAAGATGAAGACAATGAGGCACCTTGTACGTCTACCCGCAACAAGAAGGTATGATTTAAACCCTCAGTGTGTGTTTTGACTGGGCCAGAGAGATGAGGTCTCTGATGATGTCACAGCTGACTAACAGGAAGTTCTGTTGTGTTCCAGGGCCAGCAGCAGCAGCCCATCCTGAGGAGCCTGCGGAGTAAACCGTCCTCGGACCCCCAGGCCTGGAGGGGGCGTTGCAGAGAGCTGCTGGAGCTCATCTTTCAGTGTGAAGATTCAGAGCCCTTCAGACAGCCTGTGGATCTGGAGGAGTATCCGGTAACACACACACACATGCACTAATACACACAAGCACACATACACACACAAATACACACATGCACACACACAAATACACACACATGCACACAAACCCATACACACACACAAATGCACACACACACACTCACAGGCTTGAAGCTTGTATTTGGTAGCAAACAAACTACATATTTACAAAATGAACTGTACTTTCTGTTTTGTTTTCTGAGTTAGGCCTGAAATAATTGCTTATTTTGGAGGCACATCTGTGTTTATGGTTTAATTCATTGCTTTAAGCTGCTATTTGTAACTTTTTTCATTAAACGTAAGCAAAAACAGTTTCTAAGCAAATACATAATGGATCAGTGTTCAAAACGGTCTCCGTACCCTGCTTAGCATCTTAATTTAACTTCACTACACATAATAAAACTTACAGTCTGTACAGTAACCTGCAGTTTTATGTTATAAACAGAGATGCTCGAAGAGAAGCAAAATTTGCAGCTATAGTTTTTGACACTGATCTTAAATCTCTCTCTCTCAGGACTATTTGGACATTGTTGAAACTCCGATGGACTTTGGGACTGTTCTGAGTCGCCTGTTGGCGGGAGAGTACGACACACCCATGGATCTTTGCATAGACGTTCGTCTCATCTTCAGCAACTCCAAAGCTTACACACCCAGCAAAAAGTCCAGGGTACAAAACCATCTTCTCATTATATAAATGTCAGTTCTGAATATCAGTCATGCAGCACTGTAATTATGATTAATTGTTGTGTGTGTTTGTGTAGATCTACAGCATGAGTCTGCGCCTGTCTGCTCTGTTTGAGGAGCACATCAGTTTGATCCTGAAAGACTTTAAAGCTGCTCAGAGCCTGACTGAGACGTTCACCCGACAGCGGCTGCACACCAAGCGACTGACCAGACAGTCTGTGAAAAGGAGGAGGAGTTCTTCACCTTCAAGCTCCGCCTCCAGGTGCGTTGTGGCAGTTACATGTGAATCCGTGCAATCCTGTGTTCTACAATTTATAACTATTCCAAAATCTGACAGGATTATCAAATGTGCATTTCCCTTTTCCTACTGATTTGCAGTCCTGAAAGAAAAAGGCGGGTCTGCTCTCGTGCCCCTCCTCATTCTGAGCACGCAGCTCCACCCACTCCAGCTGGCCCTTCCCGACCCCCATCGTTACGGCAAACGCTCCCGCAAATCAACGGAAAGGCCGAGCCGCCCGTCGGCCCTGGACGAACACGCAGTTCGGCCCGTTTCGGAGCCCAAATCCCAGATCCGCCTGCAGCACAGTCAGCTCCGCCTCCTCTTCCCACCCACAGTAAAACAACAGAACCCTCTGCTAGAGTTCTACGCGCTCAAAACTCTCACTCTGTTGGTGTCTCCAGTGAAACTGAGATTTGCTCCACCCCTCACAGCAACGAGGGCGGGGCAAGAGAGTCTCGTAGGAAGCTTCGAACGCCTGTTAAACTCACACCAGGTAGATCTGCTCAGTTCTGTTTAAAAAAAAATGTGTCACTGCTTTGTTTCTAGGTAACACGTAGGAATACACACACGCTGAAATGAAAGAAACTGACCAATTATTGTAATCGTTTTGTACTCCTGTTTTATGGTTTCTTTCAGGTCCAGTTGATAACAGCTCTCCTCAGAACAGTTTGCATCTGAATGGCCACACGAGTCAAGTGACTATGGGGGTAATAAGAAGAGGGCGGGGCAGACCCAGATTAGACGCACAAATAAGGACACCAGTAGCAGAAGAGCCCGCCCCCTTACCCCAGCCCTCTGGCAAAAAGAGAGGAAGGAAAAGCAAGAAAGAACTGGAGGAACTTCAGAGAAACTCTGCCAATGAGGAGGAGCTTGCTCTGTCTACTGGTGATGAGGGCGGGGCTTCATCTACAGCCCAAGACAGTAGCCAATCTGATTCAGGGGTGGTGACACCAGAACACCGGAGACCCCGGGGTAGACCACGACTGATCAAAACAATAGATCAAGCCCCAGATACTACAGCAGCTCCTTCAAGCCCCAAAGCACTCAGAAGGAGCAGTCGACGGGGCAATGAAGATACCACGTCCCCTACTGCAGGCCCCGCCCAAAGGGAGGAAACAGATATTTATATGGGGGACGATGAGAGCTCAAAAGGCCCAATGAAAACACGATATCAGGGCCGAAGGACCGCCTTCTATAATGAGGAAGACTCTGAGGAAGAGCAGAGACAGCTTTTGTTTGAGGATGCCTCGATTACTTTCGGCACGTCAAGCAAGGGAAGAGTCCGCAAGCTCACCGAAAAGGCCAAAGCCAACCTCATTGGCTGGTAACAATGCCAACTGTGTACGTCCTCTGTGACATCATCCTTTATCCCCGCCCCACTGTTGCATCACCACACTGGGACGGGGACAAATTCCTGCTGCTATTAGACTGTAGTGATTATCTGAACCTTTGACTCTTGGTTTTTGAATCATTGACTTTTTGGGTGACTCTAAGGAAGAGTTTCTGTGTCTGTAGATAGGGGTCACCGGCCTTTACAAAGCCCCGCCCCCATACATTTCTTCCACAGAAAAATGACAAATGCAGTTCAGTACTGATTTTCATATGCACTATTCGAATGCCAGTGAAGACAGATGCTTACACAGTCTTATACAAATCCAAATACCCGATCTCATCTCTCAAGAAAGCACTTATTTGAGAGGGGTTGAGTGTGTGTGTGTGTGCAACTTTAAAGCTTTTTCTCTGTCTCTATTTAACTGTTCATTTTATGCATTGTTTTTACACAGTTGTTGCCAAAGGCAACAAATCAGACACTTCTTCAAAAAAAGATCTATTTTTAGCAGAATGTTGTAGGTTGTTTGAGTGGCGGGTGGGCTACAGTGGATGCAGAAAAGGACCACATGAGATGTTTTCTTCTGATTTCCCCTTCAACATCTTTCTCTGCAAGTTTCAAGCGATCAGTGGCAGTGATGATTCTCGCATGTTTTTATATAATTGGCAATACCTTGTGCCTTTTCATACTTTCAGTACATTATGGCTCCTGTGTGTGTGTTTGCGTGTGTGTGCGCGCACGGTTGTTATTTTGGTGTATTGATTTATTCAGTACAGACGTGTGGTATTGATCTGTTTCTGGGGTAGAGATTTGTGAGAGATTAGTGAGCAGCAAATCTTCTCATGACCTGTGTGTGTGTGTGTGTGTGTCTGTGTGTGTGTCTGTGTCTGTGTTCAGTTTATGCTGATTGCAGTTTTGAGGTATATAATAGTGATGACATCATCACTCTGCGCCTCAGTATGCAGACAGTGGCTCTTTCATTTTTGGGTTTCCCAGCATGCACTGTGATTCCTGTAAGAAAATGTTTGTAATTATGTCCACTGTGGCCTGAAAAGTATTTGGACACTTCAGCCCTTTTATGAGCCATTTTTCCAATTACTTTAAAGCAGCAGGTCCAGGACCTGGCAGTGCAACATTATATTTATGTCAGAATATTACTGTAACTCCTAATGTTTAGAGAATTACTGCAGTCTTTAACACTTTTGCTTCTCTTTCACTTGCGTTGGACATTGTGTTAGCTTAACCAGCTAACAGGGAATGTTCTCAGAACATTGGCTAATGTTTTATGAAAGTTCTTTTAAACAAATCTTCTCGTTATGTTGGTAGAATGTGTTTCTAATGTTGTATGTCATATATCAAAAGCGTTATTAGAATTGAGCAATAACGTTACTAAAACAAACACATTTTAACTCCAACATTTCAAAACTATCAGAATAATATTTTTGATGTTTTTGCTACTTGAAAATGAAGGTTTTTTGCTAATGGAAAAATTACAGGAACATTACAACAACCTAAAATTGTTAGATGGTTTGTTAGATATTGCATCCCTGCTGTTCAACTATGTTCCACTAATTTGGCAACTAGAAAGTGTCCAAATACTCTTTCAGCCCCTTGTATACTTGTAAACCACTATTAATAGATTTTAATAATATATGAAGTTTATTGCCTCACTGTTTCAGTGTTTAACCTGTAGTTTCATCCAGACTGGAGAGCAGGCCTCTTTTCCTGTATTAGTACAACCATTGAGTTATTGTAGAGCCACACATTTCATTCAGAGGTCTTTGTTTTTGCCCTATCACATTGAAACACTGTGTTGGATATTTTCCGTTTAAGCCCATATGATGCATTGACTCAGTAGAAAACACGGCAGCGAATGACACAAGAGGCAGTGTGCAAGATTTCTGTGTTTTGATTGTGCCTTGACTCGTATGTACATGTGGGAGCAGAGTTTTGTGTTGTGTTTTAATTCTAAGTGTGGACCCATATGTACACGTGTGTGTATGTTTGTGTATGTGTGTATATACATGCATGCATACATGCTGGTCAATAGTTAACAAATCACGTGCTCATTATTTTTTCACATTTAAATAATGTAAACTGTATCTATGAGGTACTGTGGGAATTATGTTGTGAAAGAAACCTGGATTTTGGAATCACCTGTTGGAATCTGCAAATATACTCATTTATCACCCAGTTTGCTAAAGTATCGCCCTTAAATGCTTTTAAACTGTATTGAAGGAGTTTCTGTCTATGGCTCTTATTCTCTTAAAAATCTAACTTCTAAAAATCTCTTAGTTTTGTAATTTTTGTCTACAAAACTAATTCTAAACCTTTAACAATTCTTTGAGATGCTTTTAGAAACATGAGAAATGTCATGTTACTAAACTTTTGACCAGTAGTGTATATATACGCACATATATACATACATACATACATATACACTGACAGATACATATATTTACATTTATTTACAGCATAAACAGTCTCTTTATAAGGTATGTGGTCGGCTGGATGTTGCCATGTAATTTTGCAAGTTTACACATTCTCAGCAGTGGTCTGGGTCACCCATATTTACAGTGAACAGAACTAATCTAGCCCATAGCTTTAACCTGGTTTGATAAACCAAAGTCTATTGAATGCGTGTGTGAGTTTAGTGTATGTGTGTTTGCGTCCGAGCCCCGTTGTTTATTGAGCTGGTGTTTCTAATCTGTTGCCACATGAAAACTGTATTATATCTGATTCATGACCCCTCTGTTATCGCCATACTGCACAGGAAGTGACATCACACGGACACTTGTGGATTGTAAATGGTTGTTTGACAGATTTTCATGAATGCATGTTAAAATATTCTCTGCTCTTTTAATGCTGAAGGTACAGTTATGTTGTGGGGTCAGAGTCCCCCTTTTCCCCCTCTTGTATCCTCAAACTGAGAGGTCTTTCTATGTTAGTTTGTATACTTTTATATAAAGGAAACGTGTAAATAAAAACATGAAATAGAATGTATGTGTAAGGTGTACTGCTGTCACGTTAGTTCATACTAATATTTTAAGGAAATAAACATTTGTGTTTGCACATGTTGCTTTGTCCTTTTAATTCATTGTTTGCGTTTTATGAACATCAGGCCCTTATATTTCCTTCTTTCTGAAGAAGAAAATAGATCAATTTGAACAATGAATAGTAGTTTATAGTGCGTTACATCAAACCCGACAAATGTGAGCTGGTACCAATAATGTTTGTGTTTGCGGAACAGTTGCGTGGAGCGCAGCGCCCTCTTCTGCGCGTTTACTGCAACTGCGCGACGCATAATGCAATCGATTAAAAGCAGGAATGAGGGCAGGAAGATCCAGGTAAACGACGGAAGCGACCGTCACGTGACCCAGCACAGGTGAGTGGCGTCTTAAAGGCTTGTATCGTGTGTCTTGATAGTCACATGCGTGACTTATCGTTACGTTTGACCTGTTCGTTAGCTGAAGTTTCTCTTAACTAAATGTGGCTCGTTTTGTTTTGTTTGCTGATCTCCTGTGTGGTTCGAGTCAAATATGTATCACCTGTTTAGACACAGACTGTGTGCTAACATCTACCTGATATCGCTTGTTATGGTTATCATTGATCACCAGTTAACTTTGAATTGGGTATATTGGGCAAATGATGTTGCCTTGTGTTACACATGTACTCATGAGAAACCTTTATCTTATGTTACAACACCTGCTTGAGTTTGTTGGTGCCTTTGAGTTGGTTATTGCTGTTTATTTACATTATTGATTCAGTTAAATGATGTTTTAAATGATTGTTTTTGTCTGCACCGCTTACATACTGAAACTCTAAGATCAGTTCACAGCTGAGACCTCAAAAAAATAGTTTATTGAGACATTTGTGGTAACAAGACGTGTCGCAAAATACAACAACTTCACAGTTTCCTCCTGTTTCTGTCCTGTGGTCGTAACTCGAAAGTCACAAACACGCGTGAGGAGGCAGAGATGACAGTGACTCCGGCCCTCTGATGTGATGTTAGAGGACTGCTGGTATCTTCATCTTGGCTGTTTGTCCATTCGCGTGATTCCTCCTCGCGTACGAGTAGTGGACGTCCCAATGCTTGTCTTAAAATGCAACACGCCTCGCTGGCTTTGAGTCTAGCGTTGTCCACAGCCTCCGTATAAACTCTCCGCCTGCAGAACACACAGAAAATGTTGTAAATGACATGAACTATGTTCAGGATTGAAGTTTTTGTGGGTGCTGGACTGAAACAACCCATACATAAACATGACTTGAGGAAACTAGTAATACAGATTATTGGTATGTTTATGTGCACAAGTGTGTGTTTAAAAACTCACCTTAACAAACTGAGGCTTTCAGGGCTGTGTGTGTAATGCGGGTTACCAACAGTCACGCTTTTGTCAAGCTTCTCAATAAAAACTGACCGCAAGCGCTGCATGGTCTCAAAGTTTAAAAACACCACATGCACCTACACAAACGTATAGAAAAGACACATCAAGTCAGATGATAGAATAAAGTACTTAAAGCATTTATGTAAACATTTGGGAAACGTTTGCATCTGTGTGGACCATAAAATCCATCTCACCTCAGCCTGCATGTGAAAAAGATCTTCATCTCTCTGCAAATGCTTGACTACAGTGATGTTTTCTTCCTGTGTAAAGGGGGACATAGTTTTAAACAGCAGCAGCAACACATTGTTATAGACATAAGGTTATACGCATGTCTTCCTCACCATACAAGATACAAACATAGGAAGAGAAAGTGAAGTTTAATAACCTTGACATCATTCTGTCTAACAGTCTGCAGTATGTAATCCAGTCTCCGCGTAACACTGTTAGCAACGTCGTTAGCATTTTCTTTACTGTTTCTCACAGTGATGGTGACGCTCGCCCGGTCCGGAAGATACGATAACTCGGCGCAGCCCGTGACCTGAACGACCCTTGCGTTGCTCGGAGGCTGAAAAGACTCGTGCTTGCCGGCGGGACCAAACGCCGATTCGGTACCGTTTCCGTAAACATCACCGGCGGTCGGTAAAAGAGCAGCAAACACGCGAGACGGGCTGTGCGCCATGTTGGTAAACCACCGTGACGCTATGGCAACGTGCGCGGTGCGTGCTGGGAAATGTAGTTGTAGCGTCATTCGAGCGCGTCACTGACGTAAACGCGCCAAGTTACCTGCGTATCGGTGTTTAAACTTCACTAAGTCGTAAGTTGTTGTTTTTCGTACATGTCCAGAAACTTCAGAGATGTTTTAAATCTTTGCTGTTACAACTTCAGGACAGGAGAGAGCAGCAGAGATTAACTAACTAACAACTTTATACACGCACGTATTCAGTTTGACAACATATAAATTATAATCTTTATAATCTGATATTTTGTAAACTGTATTTTAAATCAAAAGACCGACATGACGTGTTTAACTTAAGGAGTTTTATAACTACACATACCTGTTTTTTATAGTTATAACAATAACAACAATAAGTTACACAAATATGATTTATAATAATCGTGTATTGTGTTAAATCACAGACAGATGTTGTTTGGAGATGATATTTGTATTATTTTCACTTAATAATAATAATAATAATTATTGTTGTTACTATTATGATATTATTAATAAAGTAAAAATAACTAAGTAAATTAAAACTGAATTATTAACTAAGCAGAAATAATGTAAGTAATATTATTTGAAATTAAACAGGATTCAAGTCACACAGAAACGCATTTTTCATTTGCATTTGAACAGTTTGTATATTGCACGGTTTCTATACATGCAAATGTCCATCGCATTGCTTTAAACAGTAGCTTCAGAAATGTTTTGACGCACTTTAAATGCGCACATGATGTTGAGTCGCAAACTATAAGATAGAGTTTAAATCATGAACTGTGCGAATCATAAACTATAATTTTTCACCTTTAGTTTTTCAAAGCAATATGCAACTAACATGGAGAATGTTTGTTATATATATATATATATATATGTTATTATGCAAATGAGAAAAGTCAAAGGCAGGCCGCAGGGATGTGACCAGTTTGGCCGGTGCAGGTCAGTCTGTTTGTTTGTGTAACTCTCTTTATTATCCCTCCATGAACATGCATCGGACATATTTATTGATATTGTCTCGGATTACGCATATTTCTACATTGCCTTTTTGAAACTGTTTATCTGATATGTGTCTTGCCAAGATACATGCAATGGGCTCTTTTATTTGCTTACCCGTGGTGGCTTTGAATCTGGCCCTGAGCCATTGTGTTGAAGGAAGGAATATTTAATGTTCAAGCTGGGGTCGTGGGTGCAGATCGTGGGTTTTGGAGACACAATGATCCTTCAAACGGAATGATAAGCGGTCCGATAAGTTGCGCGTGCGGAAGCGCAGCAGTCGATCCGGGGACGCGCATAGCGCACAAACCAGTTCCCAGGAAATGGAGAAATAACATAAACTCTGTGTCCCCCTCTCTCTGTGGCCTAAACGATCCCTTTAATGTCTTTAAGTCTGAATCTGTTTAACGCAGACACGTATCTTTGTATCTATCTGATTGTTTAATAGAGAAATGAGTTATAGATGTTTAATATTACTTGCTCTTTACTAAAGTATTTTAAGTTGTGTATTTCCCATAAATGCCTTGAATGAATTTGCCACCAGTGGTCTCGGTAATTTCATTCTCATCACCTGCATGTCCACCTGTCTGTGGTGGGATTGGACACCCGGCCCACCTGACCTCTCATTGATTGGCAGGGCCTGGTCTCACATGTTCCTGCTTGCTGTGAACTCTGGGAAAACATGTTTGGTCCTCTCTTTAGTTTCTCTGGACATGATTACAAACGTCAGCGGGGGAGAGGGGGGCCGAGTCGGCCCGAGGGCATGAATGTGTGTGTTTGTGTGTCTTTCCCATGTGTTAGCCCCGTGGCACTGCGGTTTAACACGCTAATATTGGAAGTATCTGTCTGTCTGCCTCGTTCTGCTTGTAAATTTGGGGCATGTGATTTTTCTAACCTTCTTCTTTAAGGAAATATGTCATTCACACACGGCATATACACAAAATATCCATTTTCACTTGTATGTAGTTTCATTTATTATTTGGACATGCGACTGACAGTCAACATATACAATTAAACTTTACAACAGACGTTTTGCCTCAAGATGCTAAATTCTTTCATTTTGCTTTACATAATATTTGTCAATTTTGCTACAGTTTATTTTTCTTTCTAGATGTTTAATGCATGCAGTTGTGTAACATGTTTTTTATTGCATATACTGTTCGTTCAATAATGAGTTATTTGAAGCTGTTCCAAATTACTCGTTTTGCGACTCATTCAGTCCGTTTAACATGTGAAGTAACATAATACCGTTGCATGTTTTGGAGTAACATGTCAATCACATCGGCCTGTCAATCATGCTAAATGTGATTGTTTATCCGGTTCTGCCTCATTAGTGCTGGTTTGTTAATGCCTCACCTTTGGTTCTGACCCACGGGCCGTAGCAAGGGCCGCTGCTGAGTCACATCTGTGCCGGCTGCAGACGCACACGATACGTTTTGTGTTTTTTGATTATTGCGTATTTTAGTGGTTTAAGATCTGTAAACTCTCCTTTAGTGACACGCCCTCCCTTCTACGCCTCGTACATTTAATACCTTTAATTCTCCCTTGTGTTTTCTTTGCTTCTCTTGCTCGCCATTTCTCGTTCTTTATCCGTCGTCCGCTTTCGCTCTGTTGTGCTGAGATGTGTATTTTAAAGGCCGCTTGAATTTCAGAGCTCTATTAAAAGTTCAAAGCTGCATTTTACAGCCGTAACAAGAGCTACTTCTGCTCCAAACACTCAGCTAATGAGAGCGAGCCAGCTGACCCACAGCACCCCATCCCTCCATCCATCCCTTCATCCATCCCTGGCCTGTGGCACCCATATATGAATCTGTTTCAAGGCATTATTGTATGGATATAATTTTTTTTCTCACTTGGCAATTGTTTAGCCTCTAAATATTTCTCCCTCTCTCTCTCTTGTGTTCGGCTGATAGACTGTTGTAAAGTTATAAATTGTTTCTGATCATGGAAAATCTTACCAGGGTTTCCCTGCCTCTCCAGATCTAAAGCTGATTTTTATAGTCATTTGAACTCTTGCAACATTTTAATACAAATAGAATGTGTGTGTGTGAGAGTGTGTGTCTGTATATGTGTGTCTGTGTGTGTGTGTGTCTGTCTGAGTGAGTAAGTGAGAGTGTGTCTCTGTGTGTGTGTGAGTGAGAGTGTGTCTCTGTGTGTGTGAGAGTGTGTCTCTCTGTGTGTCTGTGTGTGTGTGTGAGAGTGTGTCTCTCTGTGTGTGTGAGAGTGTGTCTCTCTGTGTGTCTGTGTGTGTGAGTGTGTGTGTTGTGGTTGGATTTTCATCATTAATAATTTTACAGTATATTATTTCAACTCTCGTTTATCAGTTATTGTTTGCCGAGTCTTATGTTTGTTCTTTTGAGCTCCAAACAAATAAACAAACACACTTGAGGAGGTCGGCGGTTCTTTGGCAGGCCTCTTGGAAGATGATAAGATTTTACCCTGTGATCTGATTGGCCATGATTCTATTGGGAAAAATGGTGCGTGACGGTCTGAGAGAGAAATGGATTTAAAGAGTCTGTTTGAGATTCTCTGGCCCAATAACCTCATGGGACTGGTTCACCACACTACACTTTTTATGTGATTATTAAATATAAAAATAAAATGTTAGAGAGGAAAATAGAACACATGTGAGGTCATCTGGGCTGAAAGGAATAGTCATTTTCTTTTTAATGCCAAAATTATTTAACCAACTGAGGAGGGTTTGGTACACTTGCACCTTTCTAGTAAAAAATGTGCTAGTTACATTGATTAAGATCTTTTCTAGCTGTCGTGTATTTACTTCCTTGCTAATAAATGCTAGTTTGGACCAATGTTAGTTCTTGTTTAGCACTAGACTAGTTGGTGGATCAACATATCTATGCTTTTCACCTGCAAAACATGCTGGTAAACCACCTCAAGTTTTTTGGTGAGGCCTGGCAACCAAGGTTGTCTTGGTAGTTAAGATGGTAGTTTAAGAAACCAGCACATTCATGTTGTTTTCAGTACGGTTCAGTTTAAGCTTGTTTTTGACCAAGTGTGAAGTGTAGCTGCATGGAAGAAGTTAAAAGAGGAATCTAGTAAAATTGTGTTTCCTGTTTGTTTTCCCACATAGTTTTCTGAAATCAGAACACATAAGCAAACATGTGTTAGTCATGCTTTACTGTTGCGTAATTTCAGGTTTTTTTAAGTAAAATTGTATCTTTTATCTGAGGAAGATGATTTGCTTATTTTTAGTAAAGTTCCTAAAATGAAAACTAGCTTTTATAACTTTCAGATTGTGTCTTTAAAGAATGAATAACACAGTTGGTTTGTAAGGATTATTTAATTTAATCCAATGTGTGCCTGTGCTAATATAAATACATTTCTATAGTTTTATATGCTAAATGATCAATGCAGAACCCTTCCAGAGTTATGCCCTCTGTGCTCATTCACAAGCTAACATTCATTTTACAGCCACATTTCCCTCCCTCGCTCCAGAACGGCCAAAAATATCCATTTCCTCCCGTCTTAGTCTCATTTAAACGCTTTGGGTTTTAGCCTGACTGAGCAATTGGCTCTGCAGGGCAGGGAGCTGTTCTGGAATAAGATCCGGCTTTGGTCCAGATTCCTCAGGTCAAGATGGCGCCCGGTTGTAGGAATGTGACTCTACTGGGGTCTCATTTAAATGGATCTGGACGAAGCATAGAGGATGAGCCGTGATATTTCTGCCCGCAGACTGAAAATATGAGGGCTAGTGAGTGTGTTTGGGTAAGTGGTGGCAGTGATGTGTAATAACAGTCTAGGAGGGAGATTAATGTATGCAGTTATTGGTGTAATGATGCCTCGATTCAAACTCTCTGGCCTTCAGCTTCCAACAGATGAAATTAATGAAGTTCCTGTTCGCTTGCGGGACGTTCTAGAGACCGAAGAGACAGAAAACGGCCTGTGTGTGTGTGTTTGTACTTTGTGACTGGTAGGGCTGCAGTAAATGTGTGGTGCGTTTTTGACAGACTTTGGCAGAGATGTATGGGTTAAATTCTGGATCATAAAATTGTCTCTATATACGCATACATTTACACAAGCATGTAATATATAATGACACTTTTACATACATTATGCATATATTTGCACATATACATTAAATTGCACTTTTAATGATGTTTAGGTGTATATTTGCATATATAAATATTGCATAAGTACGAGTGCAAAATAATGTATGTAAAAGTGTAAGACGGGCAGAGACTAATAAAATTGTGTGTATTTGTTCCTTTAGTCTCTTAATTGGTAGGGTGTCGTGTTAGCAATGTTAACAAAGTTAACACATACTGATCAAATGTATAGCTTAATGCATCGTCAGGATGAGGTACAGGGGTCAGACTAGCAGGCCAATCAGGTGTTGACAGAAACGCCCTCTCACCAAATGCTCCACCCATCAAAACCCTGAAAGCCCCGCCCTCCAGTCTTTGAACTGTCATGTGACAGCTGACCACAACTGGAGGCCGCCTCTCAAAAAATGATTGACAGCTGGATGCTGAGACTGAATTAAAAGCAGTTGAGTCCACAGAAACAAGAGAAACTGACAGAGAGAGGCAGATAGGATGAAAAATGATTGATAGAGATATTAGGATAAATATTTTTTCTCCTTAAAGTTATTGAATAAACATTGAAATATATACTGTTGTGAATTTGTTTCCACAGGGAGCAAAAATAGAACTGATATAAGCTTCAAGCTAAGATGGATATCAGATTATAATTCACAGTATAGTGTCTTCAGTGCACAACTAGTCAAACTTTTTTTGGAGAAACTAGCAAGGTAAAGCACTTGCAATAGAAGCATAGAATAATAAACAATTTTGAATAATGAATGAATAATTTATAAACGTTCTTGAAAAATATTTTAGCTTCACATTACTGTTTTTAAAACCTCTGTAATGTTGGCCTGTTTGCTTTCATTGTAAATTGCTGTAAAAAATTTTTTTAAAGGAAGTCAAAACTATTATCTGATGTAATTGGCTTTCTCTGTTGTTGTCAACATTTGCCTGTTTTGAATTTCATTGTTTCTTGAAGGGCAACATCTTTACCTGTTCACTTTTATTTAATGCCAGTGTCTCAGGGCTGACAGGAAATCTGAGCTCCTCAAATGTCAGATTTTGGTGAAAACAATCACACAGACTTTAGTTGTGTGGAACATGGCCAGCCGTGCTAAGCAGGCGTTTTAAACGGCCGAGGTGCAAATCTACTGCCCATGCGCCAAGTGGGTGTCAATTTTTCCTTGGCTGACTGGTGGACTAACGGATCAATAAAGTTAATTTAAAACATTCACACTCTGCCATCTGAAATCAGCCATTTAATGACTCTCTGTTCCAGTAAAACTGCTAAAAGGCCCTTCGGATTTACAGCAACAATAAGAGGGAAGAGAGCGGAAAAAACACAGTCGCCAAATAAAGTCAGAAAACGCGAGCGTAAAAAACAAAAGCAAGGAAACTATGCCTCTTTATTTTGGTTCCACCGCAGACCAGGCGTTTTAAGGCCTCATTATTGACAGTAAAGTAACAAATGAAGATGAAAGGTATAACATTTGATCTCTGTTTAAAGAATAAATGATGCTGGTGACTGTGAAAACGTTTGTGGATTTGACTTTACAGAGCAGTAAAAATGACAGAGCAGTGTTCACATTGTGCCAGTATTTACACTTGTTTACACAATGTATGTATAAATTGTTATATATGGTTGTTTAGCATATATACATAGCTGTATTATTGTTGCTTTAATGAGGCAGTTTTTTCCGGTCAGTACAGACTACAGTCAAGTATAAATCTGTGCACCTGTTTGATCTCCATGTGTTACTTTCTTTCCCAGTATAAGTGTTTTATCATTATTTTCATTATGTGAAAATACACCTGTGACTGGCACATTAAACACCTCACATCTTTACACTGTTTAACTGATCATAAAACACACAGAATATTTCACCACACGCCTCTGACGCATCTGTTCTCGTGCTTGTTTTTTAATTACAGCTGCAGTTGTCTGTGTTGCTTTAAACGATCCGTCTAAAACTCTGAAGGCGTATTTTTGACTTTCCTCTCGGAGGCCGTTCTGGTTTTCCATTGACCCCTCCTGCACAAGTTTCTGCACCCGGAACAGGCACAGTTTGCTGGTTCTCGTCTCCTCTGTGTGATGGTCCCCTGGAGAAGACCTCCAGCGAACTCCTTTCCTAATACTAAAGACCACGCGTTCTGCACCATAAACACTCGTTACACCATCCGTCATACACAGAAACAAACGCTCTCTCTCTCTCCCCTCCGCTCTCTCGCGGATATTCTCTACAGGACTTTGGGGAGACATGCATTCATCATCTTTCTCAACATACCGGAGATGAGCCTTCACTAATACACACCAGCCGATGACTGCTTGATGTTTATGAAGCGAAACGACAGAACTTCCTCTTTTCACCTTGACAATTAAATTAGCCGAACGAGGGCCGGGAGGAGAAAGATGGATGGAATCCTCTCTTTCTCACTCTCTCTGCCTTACAGTGATGTCTTACTTTGGCTTTACATTAGGAGGAAAATCATTTTAACAGCTGTGTCTGTTTTAAGCAGATCTTGAGATAGCATTACCAGTGTCCGCAACAGAGAAGTTTCTTAACAAGGCAGCGTGGAATCGATTAGATCTGCGGTTCTTCTCGTTTTCTCATTCTCTCTCTCACAGCGGCAGAAAATAATGCGTCGATTTTCACTATCAACTTCCCTTAATGCAATTTTCCACACGACTCTGTGTTGACAGCGCGTCTCTGCTTTGACAAACGTGTGTGTTTGGTTTATCGCTGGTTTATTTGAAGAGGCTTTGCAAAGGCGGTTTGGAAGTATATGTGTTCTGCAAGCATGCTGTTGTCTTGCTAATTTGGTTTAATTTGATAACAGTTTGGCAGATTTATCTGGACTGACTCATGGCAGCTGTGTCTGGTCTGTATATTTAGGTTAAATTCTGGGAAATCCAAAGCAGATTTATTTATGTCACCTTGTCTGACACTTCCTGCACAAGCATCAAACTTTGACTGTTAACAGTACGAACAAAAGCTCCTGTCTTAATTCTAAAAATAATAATGCAAAATCATTTTATTTATCTGTGTTTTTTTCTTAAGAGATTGATTTTATTTTCTAGTTTAAGTGTAAATCTAAAAGAAAAATTTGTTAGTGGGGTTTGAAAAGTAATTCAAACAAGCGCTTTACTTGTTTAATTGTTTAGATAATTCTTACCAGATAACTTGGTAAAAAATGTTGGTTAGTTAAATGAGTTACTGCAGTTCATTTGGACTAATTTACATTGGCATTGTTCACACAGATAAAATATGTTGGTCAATAAACAGTAAACAGGTCACTCTGTGCTAAAAGAAAAACTGAATCTGAGTGCGTCCAGAACGAGGGAATGAAAAAGAGAGAAACTGAGAGGAAGGAGAGATTTTTACCCAGACTTCAGCATCTGTTTCTCATTAGGTTTTAACTCACTCTAGTTTTCAACATTGAGCTTCAAATCATCTGTTTTTTTCAGTTTGTCTCGGTCAGACTGGTCAACTGAAAGAAATCAGAGTCTGTGACTGTATTTAATAAATGATGGTGAACGACAGAATAAAAAGCTGGAGACCCTTTTTGTTGTTGACTAATTTATAATGGGTTTTATTTATAAACACTGAGTCAATCTCAGTTATTTCTGTATTTCTTATTTTCTGAATGAAAATCTCATCAAATTCCTTCTATACAGATAGTGTGTGTGTGTGCACCTGTGTGTGTGTGTGTGTGTCTGTTCGAGAGTGTTTCAGAGAGTGTGTGTGTGTGTGTGTGTGTGTGTGTGTGTGGTCTCAGATGATGATTGCTTCTGTCATTCCATGTAGGAAGTTGACTCGCCCCCTGTTTCCTTTTGCCCCGTCACTCTTGATTTTGGCCACAGTGCACCTCTTCAGAAGGAGCTTTTCTAAAACACTCACATTAATGAGGTCTTACACACACATCCTGTGCAAATCAGCACACAACAGAAATAATATTTTGTTATGGACAGTAAGTGTCCTGCTGGAAAATCCAGCTTAGGCTGTTTTGGAAGACGGTGGTTTGCTTTTTGCTTCTCAAAGCTGGTGGTTCACTGATCCAGGCTGGTTAGTATCACCAGCATTAGAACTAGTCTGGTCATCCTGGTTAAAAACATTGTGGTTGAGTAACTGACCAATAAGTAACTTGAACCAGCCATGTTTCAGACAGACGTTAGCTACAATCCCAAGAAAAAAGTAAGACCTCAGCTAAGATACTTTAGACACTTCAAAGACACCTTCAGAAAACCCAGACATCTGATTTAACAAGCATCTGAGGAGGAAGCTGTCATTACAGGCACATACACTTTGCCACCAGAACTGCCATTTGTCTCTGTGCCCTTTCAGTCCTTTTGAATGACCCCTGACCTCTGCTATCCACACCATTTGGTGCCAGTGCACTGGAGGTCCGAATGCTCGGACACACACGGACACTTAAGTCATAATACAGAATGAGTCAGATCAGCGTATATTGTCATAATACCTCAGACAAATGACAATCATTTTCATGTCTCAAAGGAATATTAATTTGTTTTAGCTCTATAATGGTTCAGTATTATAGTTAAGTAGTATTATTATATATAATATTTATAAGGTTCCCATAACGTTACTGCAAGAATGTTTGTGCTAACTTTTAGAGAATTTTAAACAACATTTTGAGGACACGGCCTGTGGTGTAACTAGTGCTTATAACTCTGTTTAGTTTCTCATAAGCAACAAGATTTGATTGAATTTGAGTTCAATTAAATGGAGTTTTTCTTCTCTACGGGGTCGGTGAATATAAGTTTGTTTTACACGCATGTGGTTTGGCGTCTCCAGTTTGCGCTGCGCCGCCGCGGGTTGCGCTTGGGTTCGGGGATGTTTTGGTGCGCACGGTGGCAGGTGCGATACGCACACATGAAGGGCAGCTTTGATATATTATACCAGGGAAAACGGAGGGAGGTTTTGCGTCCAGCTCTGATCGGATCCTGCTGGATGTTTTTAAAGCTCACACTCACTTCCCTGTAAACACACCCACGGGTCCCGCGGTGACGGGTCCGCAGAAGAGGTCGTCGCTGTCTTCACGGATGCGCGCGCAGCGGGGTACACGCACATGCGTGCGCGCACACGTTCGGCCACATGTGTGCGCGGGTGCGTGTTATATAGCCGTACTGGTGCTGCGGATATTAAACCAAGTGCCATTAAAACACCTGAAAGAGAGAGAGAGAGAGAGAGAGAGAGAGAGAGAGAGAGAGAGGTACAGTGATTATTAAGCGCTTGGCTGGTGCGCCTTGTGCCACGGTCCACTGAACACACAAAATCCACACATACTCACTTTATACCCAATAAGTTTATGAGAGAGAGAGAGTCTTACTGACAGTTTCACTATACAGACTGTGGGAACGGGGCAGGAACAAAAATGAAACCTTGAATTTAATATTTGGAGAACAAAGGCTTGTGTTAAAATGATGTATTGGATGCATTTGGCGATTTGTACGTGTCTCATATCTGGACTGACTGAGGTGTTGTTAGTAACCAAGTGCAGTAATTTTAATGCCGAATTATAATAATAATGGAGGGTTAATTCATGTTAATGCATTTTAATATTGAAAGGAATAAGTTGAGCTACAGCGAAAAGTAAAAGAATTAAAGTAACAAAATCAGTTTTTAATAAAAACATCAACCTTTGGGACTTAAACAGTCTGTAGTCACAGAAACACCCAAATGTTATGAAATTGGATAGAAATAAATTCAATCCTCAGACCAAAATCTCCTTTCTCAGAAATCTTTTATCTGTGTCTCATTAGCTCAGGGTTTGATACAAAATGCTTTTCACATTATTAAATATATAAATTGGGTTTCACAGAGACTCGGTGACGGAGGTGTTGATGGCTCAGATTTGGCTCCGACAGGCCCTGTGTTCTCCTGCCTTCTCACACTCCTCTGTTCTTTCCACCCTCCTCATGCCCCTCCTGTCACGGCTGCGAGACATATGGAGAAAATTGAGGGAAGTTGAAAATAAAAGGAAAAATGTGACATAAAATGTGCGAGTGCAACTCTCTCCTCGGGGCAGCGCAGACCTCCGCTGGCTCTGAGATCACACAAAATCTCTTAACAACGGCAAAAGAATCGCTTTGAAACACAGAGGAAAAATGGCTGATACTTTTGCGTTTATTTCTTCATACCAGCTGAATGATAAAACGCCCATAACGTCTTTTAACTGGCGTAATGAATGAGTGAATGAAATAAATAGTTTTGTGGGCCTCTACTAAATGTGTTGCCTGCGTTTGAAGTCTAGGGAGGAGTCGCTGTATACTGAACGACTGAAGGGACGATGTGCGTTTGATAGCTGCAGTTTAATTGGTTTTTCAATCCCACAATGCAACACTGATCACCTTAATCACAGAAACGCTTGTGGAGTGAGATACTGCCAGTTTCTTTAATAGCCATGATAGAGTCAGCATGCTAGACTTAGTCGTTTTGTTTGCTAGCTGTAACGGCATTGATATCTAGAGATATACAAGTTACTTTTTGTAATATATTGTAAATTTGTGTTGGAAACCCTTTGTAAGTATGTTAGTTGTGGTCATGTTAAGCAGAAACAATCACAACTGTTTCTGAGCAATATATTGTATGGTGCTACATGCACTCAGATTAAAGTCTGACAGTAGTTGTCTTGAAATGTATTAGTAAAGTGGCGATTAGAGTTAAATCTAGAAATGTTTTTCCAGTTGATCTTTAAAGCACTATGGCCCCCAAAAAATTAAACCAACAGTTGTAAGAAAAGCATTTAGAGAAATTCACTAGTCCACCACATTAGGTCACTAGTTGGTTTGACTGTTGACCGCCGTGGCCTGTTCCTAATTTGTAACACCTTTTGAAGAAACCAAATGCTAATATTTGTGCATGCTAACAAAAGATAAGAGAATTGAGAAAATAACAGCAGCTCTCACATCTACAGGTGGGTGAGGTGAGAGGCTAGGCCATGTTCTCTGTGTATCAGCTTTACACACACACACACACACAGGCAATCTGTGGTCTCTCAGCAGGATGCAGAGATTATTTTATCACTGCAGGATTCCGGGACATTCCTGCTTGACTTCCGAGCGTTGGTGGGATAAAAGCATAAGCGAATCCCGCCGCTCCGACTAGTATTTCACTCCCCGGGCAACGCTTCTGTTTGGCCAACAGGCTGCGGCCCCGGGCCGGTGGTGAGAGGCAGGTTCTGAGGGCCTCCGTGTATTTATAGTCATTTCCCAACATCGCTGTTCTAGTCCAGCACAAATACATTACAAATTCACACTCCTGGAGAACTGAACACACACAAACCCCAAAATTTGACATTTAGTTTCCAAGAAGTGAAAAGATTAGGAGAGAATAGTTCTGTGAGTGTTTGTGTTAAAGTGTGTGTATTTAAGTGTGTATCTGTGAATGTGTGTGTATTTGTGCGTGCATGTTTGTGTATGGGTATGTGAATATTTGTGTGTGTGTGTGTGTGTGTATTTGTGAGTGTGTGTTCTTTGGAGACAGGAAGACAGTGAGACTGAAATGGTGAGAAATTCTGAAAACCTCAGTGGGCTCCTACAATAACAGTATAAAGGTTTAGAGGCCTCTGATCATCCGCTATTTGCACATCAGCCCCTTTCAACCGAGTAAAATGAGTCTTCTTCAAAGACACAGAGCAGATGAATAGAGGCACAGAGAGAGAGCGCTGACCCAGCAGTGTCACACAGAATACTGTACTTCACCTCCGACTCGACGCTAGTTCCTGCGGCCCTGACAAATGCAGAGAGTCACTGTTTCAATCAGATGTAGATTTTGTGTAGATTAACATTCAGATTCAAGATTCTGTCATGGTCTGTTTTATTTGTTATGCATCTAATCTAATGCTAAGGGTTGCATTATGCTAATGTTTGTACCTTCACTGCTGCTTGTCAGTCAGCTGTGTGTGCATTGGTTTGTTTGTGTGTGTGCATTGGTTTGTTTGTGTGTGTGCATTGGTTTGTTTGTGTGTGTGTGTGTGTGCTGTCTGCTGTTAAAAGATGGTCATGGTTAGCTGAGCGTGAGGGGCACTGGGCCGAAGCAGTCAGTGAGTGAGACTGAGTTTGTGCCTCACTGCAGATACACACGCTTGCAGCGTAGCATCTATTGACTCGGGCAGTATTCTAGAGCTGAATGTTTTACTGTGATATTTTTCTAGCGCTTCACAGGTTTATTCTAGAGCTGTATATTTTACCCAGGGGTTATCCTAAAACTGCTGCTGTTCTAGAGCTGCATGTTTCATTTAGGCATTTTCTAGCGCTGCACATTCTTCACTCATCCACTATTACAGAGCAGATTTAATAGCATATTTACACAAGCACACAAGAATGTCTTTGCAAAGACATAAATGAACATAGAACTGTAACGATATACTAGATAAACGGATCATCCAAAACCACTGAGTCTGTCCATCACACACACACACACACACACACACACACACACACACACACACACACAGCGAGTGTGGCCAGGCTTGGTCAGAGTGACACATAGTAAAGTTTTACAGGTGCAGTGAGGCGGGTAATTGGTGTGTTAATTCGTCCACGAGCGATCAGTGCAGTCTAATGAAATTTCCACTGGTGTTCTCTTACATCCTGCAGGTCAGGAGGAAACTTCCTGTTTGGATAAGAAATGCTTTAAAGAGAGTGAGAACGGAGAGAGAAAAGGCCACATTTTGACTTTCAGCTGTGCTGGACTGGGCTGAGGCTAAAGGGGATGAATGGAATTTCAATTTGCCGCTAACCACCCGCATAACTACCTACATACACATTACACACTGCATGCTTCTCGAACCCGTGTCTCTGTACCGCAGGGCTTACAAAGATCACAAAAGGAGACCTTGTGTAAACGTCTATGTGAATCAGAGGCTGACCAATTTATGTTGCAATGTGCAGGTGAACAATCCCACCTGAGGGCTCGGCACGCAGACCCCACCTGCACCAAAACTCTGTCAAACAGTTTTAAGTCTCACCGTTGATAAACACCCAGATTGAGTTTATTAGATGATGCATTTTAGGTTAAAATTGGATTTGTCATCAAAACATTCTCCAATTGGAATTGCATTTATCAAAGGTAAATGGCCCGTGTGTGTGTGTGTGTGATCATCAGAGAGGAGTTAAGAGGCTCCTGTTGAGAAGACATATGTGTACGAGTCTGATCTTTGACCATTGACCTTTGGGTGGAATTTAAAGACACACACATACACTCATTCCAGCTGCATAGGGGAGATTATCGCCGCCTTATCAGTCTAAATAAGAAGATTACAAAGACATTGTTTTTCTACACGGCTGATTATAAACAATATACCATAAGCCAAACAGAAAATTCTGCATTTATTCAATTAAAAAAACTTTTTTTTATAGCATATTTTTTACAAATACTATGAGATTTGACAGGTTTAGGGTGAGAAAATGTGTGTCCAGTTTAAGGTTAGGTAACATCACACAACACACGGTTAACTGCTTCAGTCTATGATACAGGCATGTATAAAGTCCAAATGTACCAGATTTGTTTTGCCCTCAGGAACACATCTTTATAGGAGTGGTTGCTCTGACAGAGAGATGATGGAGATAACATGTGCCCAGACCCATTGGATCAGAATTTAAGAGTGATCTGGTCAAATAACACACACCTGACGAACTTATGACACGCCAGTTCTGACACACACACACACACAGGTTTCACTGTCTCAGTTTTGGTGAAATGAATTTACAGTTGCGATCATTTATCTTATTTAAATGATCTTATATTGCATTTAAATTTTGATTGAATGTTTGTATTTTATGTTTGAGTTGTATTGTAACTCCCTGCTCACAAATACACTTTTAAAGCATATTTTTATTTTAGTAATAAAGTCTATATTGCCTATACAGCAGGCGTATAAATGTTACACAATAGCACAGAAATGATGTTTGTGTATCTCTGATGTTAATGGGAGCTGCAGTCAGTCAAGCCTAAGACTTTTAAGACAGAATTGAATTTCTAAACACAAGAGGGAGACACGCACCATTATCTCTGTCTGTCTGTTTCTACAGCATTACAGTCATCTTGATGTTTTAACTTACGGTGGGCTGATGGGAAAAATGTCTCAGATATATTCATTTATACCTAATGGCCGAATGCATTTCATTTGTTTTTTAAAAGCAAAGTGTTTTTACCATCACGGAAAATGAGCTTAATTACCAGTTTAATCCCAGTGCGTTTTGTTTATTTGAGGACATTATGACTTCAGTTTATATTCTTATTCCAGTATTAAATGACCGCAGTTTTACAGACATATCTGAGTTTTTACTGAGTTTACAGTTTGCTTTGGGAATTAATAAATATGAAACGTTTCCTGTCTCTGGTTCTGTTTAAACAGGAAATGTAGTTCCACAACCCAACAGGCCCAAAAGCATCTCCCTCGTCTGAAAGTTCATTAAATGTGAGCGGTTTGAAACAGGCACAAACGGAGCATGAGGTCGCGTTTGAAGACAGACTGTTAAAATGTTTGGGATATTTTTCACTGCGTTGGATTCAGAAATACCCTAAAACCAAAAGCCACATTCTACGGAAAGCTTTTATCCCCTGGAGAAATCAGACATTTTAAAAACATGAAAACATAATCATAAAAATCAGATCAAAACGGCAATCAATTCTTTTTTAAGCTCGGCTCTAAACCTGTATCATCAGGTCTCCTGAATTTCTGTAAATGTCTTTGTGTAACAAATAATTCAGTTTTTGCCAAAGACTCTTTAAAATGAAAGACAATTAGACAGATTGATCATCAAGAGTTTAATTTGTTGTTTTTTACTCTCATCTTCTCAAAGGGACAAAATCTGTCTTGTCTTTCAACTCACTTTGGTTATTTTAGTTGATTCTTTTTCTGATGTCTTTTTCTTAAAATATCTGAAAATAGTTTGAATGTTATAAATTGTCTTGCAGAAAGTCTGAGCAAGAGACTGGCTGTTATTTTTATTTATAGTATGTGTGTAAAATAACACAGAAGGATTTAACAGTCACATTATCCAATTCACAAGCATATAATGTGTTTTTAAAAGTAATCATCGGTCTCTCTCTGTCTCATTTAACTGGACAGAGCTGGTTGTACTGGCCCACACAAGTTCTGCAGAGCCGTGTGTGTGTTAGTGTGTGTGTTAGTGTGTGTGTTAGTGTGTGTCAGTGTGTGCAGATTTTTCTAAACCACAGACTAAATAACAAATATTGGAGAGACAGGGCAAGAGCGCGCAGACGCATATTTACGTAACTTCACAAATAGGGACAGAGTTCTGTTGTTTTTATTTACAGCTAATTAAAACTGCTATACGTTTATCCAACTCTAACAGAAAACATACAAACAGTACAGTTTTAGAACAAAACATTGTTTACATTACAGTATACAGATTCACAGACACAGTTGTTTATTAAACCTCTCTCTCTCTCTCTCTCGCTCTCTCTCTCTGTGTCTGATAATGCTGTGTTATTTATGTTCACATCCCAGCGGTCCGTTTACTGTCTTCAGTGGGTCTTCAGGTTCTGGTTTATGGAGGAGAAGAGCATTATAACATACAGAAATCTGATTCAGAGCCGTTAACTTAATGAGATACCTGCAGTCAGCGTCATAAACAATCCCACCAACCACAATCCAGAATTAAACCAGCCAACCAATCACCTGCTTCCTCTGCAGCTTTCTGTCTCCTCAGCTAACAGAGAACGTTCCCAGAATGTTGGTTAATGTTCTCTAAACATTCTCTCATTGTCAGCAAAACGATCTTAGTGAAACACGTTTAATGTTATATTATTGTAAATGTTACTTTGAGGTTGTTAGTTAAACATTTGAAAAGGTAACAGAACTGAAATGTTTGAAAAACTTTCTAGAACATTCCAGATAAGATTTAACATTTTTGATGCTTAATGAAAATGCTGGGAAAACGTTCTTGCAACCTAAAATTGATTTTCTAACTTGATTGGCTAACTATGCTGCAAACTGTTCAGTCATCATTTTCTCTGAAAATACGTTTTACTTTCTTACTGTAAAATCATTCTTTTTTCTGGCATATATGTCTCATCCGGTTGGAAGTGTTGGTCTAACAGCAGTCGGATGAAAAGCACTAGAAAAGTGTGGAATGTGACACCTGCAGAGTTTAATCTAGAACGGCCAGATGAAATCGAGAGCAGGTCCAAACATTACATGATACATGAGAGAGCCACTCGGTTCTAGAATGTGTTTGTAAACTCTTATTCTGAAATGAAATGTAACGTGTAATAAAACATATACATGGAACAGAGGATTCGCATGAACCCCCCCGTGCGGATTGTTCTGGATTAATCTGGATTTGAGAGGATTGTTTCTGGCTCCAGACAGCAGAGGGAAATGTTGTAATGGTGATAATGGTAATCTGGTGGGTGAATTGAGAGTAATTGTAGATGATTTGCAGATGACAAAAAGAAAGGGAAAAAAATCTAATGTTGAAAACAGCACAGACCCCATGATGTCATTTTTGGGCTGTAATCTCATTTCGTTTCAGTAAGAGAACCGTTAACTCCTTGAATGTTCTATCTGCTGTTGAGATTATTGTGGTTCTGCGTCAGGAACGCTCTCCAGTATTTTCCTTTGAAGGTGTGTGATAACGGAAGATTCTGGAATTGCGTCATGAATGAATCGGAGTGTTTTGTGTAAGCGTGTGTGTGTGTGTGTGTGTGTGTGTGTGAGGTCGGTTCTGGAATGGCTGTGATGAGAAAGCCATCAGTGAGGGTGTGACACTGGGTGACGCGCTACAGAAGGGTCACAGGGTGTTAGAAGACGAGCCTTAATTAGCCATTTAATGGGTTTCACACCCTTCAGCGTGGACACAAATACACCCACACAGCACTTACTGCTGTTTACTGCACACATTCGTCGCTTAAGGTTCGAGAATCACACATAGTGAGTGACCTTTTAGTCCCATTTATGTGCAGCCGGGCCCAAAACAACGAGACCAGCAGCCAAAATGCCAGCAGCATTTTATTACAGCACCAGCATAACAATTTCAAAGAAGTTTATTTTAAAGAAATTTGGGTCGTCTCTTTTGTGTCTGGTTCTGGTACCGGTACAGTTTCAGGTTGTCAGTAATTTCAGTCATCAAGTATAATTCATTACCTACTTAATTGAACCTGCGTTATTGTGGAATATAATTATAATACTAGCAGATACATGTTGCGATAATACACATGCTAATAAGCTCCAAACATTTACATACAATTTATTTACAAAAGTAGACGTGTGTCTGTGAGTATTTTTGTGAAGGCCATCTGTGCGTTTACTAGACATTTGAGGGACATATATATCACAGCACATGTCTTTACTGTGTCCCACTTACTTCTGGCTTAAAATGTCTTCTTTTACAGCGTGTGTGTTTGAGTATGCGGCTGTATGCCTTTTACTAATGAAATCCATAATAGGTCTCTGTTTACTGCATATTTCTGGTGGCTTTATGTGGTCACTGTTCAACTTTATAATCTGCCTGGTTAGTTTGAAGTATAAACTTGGTAACACAGGCATTGTGCCATTAACAAATGGCACCTCTCTCTCTCTCTCTCTCTCTCTCTCTCTCTCTGGTTTAGAATAGAAATGCTAACGTGTTAAAAGAAGTCTTTTCCCTTCGGATGCAATTAGAAACTTAAAAAGGGAAATGCCGGCTTTTCGCCATTCCAAAAACAGATCCATGTTTGCCTTGGAAGTGTGTGTGTGTACGTGTGTGTGTGTACGTGTGTGTGTCTGTGTGTGTGTTGAGGGGGAAATTCACTGTTTTACAAGTAATCCAGATATGTTTTCTTTGTCATATGTTAAAAATAATTAAAAGAAGTATTTTGAAGAACACAGAGAACGAGAGACCATTCATCTTTATTAGTTCAGATGAGAATGTCTTTAAAATCTGAATGACTATTAAAATGTTAATGTCAAGTGATGGGATCACATTCAATGGACTTTAAGGTTCAGAGACTTGTTGAATGTGATCTAGAATGTTCTAGAACAGACCGATGACATCAGGAGTGTTAGATGTTTTATAGCCCCTATTGTTCTAGATTATTAACAACCTCAAAAATCTCATGGTTTTATTTAAAACTGCTTAAATCTGTATCTTCTGCCATCTCTGTTTGAACTTATTTTTGTAACGTGCTAAAGTCAAATGAAGCGACAGCTCAAATTATAAATCATTATTATAAACTTACTGTTGAGAATCAGGCTAAAGGAGATGTGTTGTGTCTGTTAATACTCGCTCAGTAACTTTTTTTGTTCGATTTTTGTTTAGTCCCAGGAAGTTACAGATAACAGAGTATCCAGTGATTGTACAGAGACAGAGCAGAAAGGCAGACAGCTGTCCACACTGTGTAAGAATTAATTATAATTCTGATACACAATAATCTACATAGATTTGAGTCTCTGAGGCGCCCTGCTTAATCACTTATTCATTCCTCTCAATAACTCTCTCTCTGTCTCTCTCTGTCTCACTCGCTCTCTCTGTCTCTGTCTCTCTATACTTGTGTATTGGATACTGACAGAATGAAGTCATGAATACACATTTACAGAAATACACACTTATGCAAACATTGTGGTTTTCTTCCACAATTCTGTGCAGGAGCAACTGATTCATAAATAACTCATAAATAATTATAATGCTCATATACAACCCAGTTTAACCACACAAACAGCAAGCAGACAGGACAGAACATTACCAGACGAACTATATAACTACATACTTAAAACTGCAATCCGTAACGTTTGACTCTCTGGCACCATCTCTGTTTGAAAGGTAAAACTGCAGCTTATTTGACACTTTCCCTTATGTTTGTTATGTAGAGTTACATGCAGCAAAACTGTAATTTCCAGGGAAATTAGGCCTGACAGCTCAGATTATACATCAGTGTTATTAGCTCAGTGTTGTGAAATAAGGAGACAGTTTTAAACAAAAAAATGTATTTGAAGATTTGATACTATTCCTAGCCTCATAATGTGGATAATTGTACAGAAGCACATTTTTATTTTGTAAATTTGACCATAATGTCTATAATGTTGTTTGTGACAGTAATGCAACAATATAGATGAGTGTGTGTGACAATGGTTGACATCTCTCAGGCATCCCATCACATTAAACAGATAAAACAGAGCGATGCATGAAGGTTTCATAGCTGTCTGGAGGCTTTTAAATGATCATACATGCAGTGAGAGTGACGGGGTTGATAACATGAGTGACTGGTGCTGTCTGATGACACACGCTGTCAGTGTGTGTGTGTGTGTGTGTGTGTGTGTGTGTCTGTTAATGTGGTTGTTGACCTCGCTGTCAGGCTCAAGTGTGTGTGTGTGGGGCTTTGTGTTGAAAAACTCAAGAGGGTTTTGAGTGAGGTTGGAAGGAGCAATAATCAATCAACATGTGTGTGTGTCTGTGTGTGTGTGTCAGGGTGAATGTTGAAATGTGTAATGACTTCACTATATAAAAACATGTTTTGTATAATAAGGACATGACAACATACTGCAGACTCAGTATAATCTGCTCAACACCATCCAAGTGTGTGAGGGAGAGAGTTGAGAGCCGGTCTGAGGATTATTCCATGCTTTTCACGTTCGCTCGTTTTGTTCTTGTTTTTTACAGTCTGAAAATGCTTCGGCGGGTATGAAGCCAATATGAGCTGAAAAATTAAATAAAACAGGGCGAGAGAGAGAGAGTCCGAGACCACCCTTCAGTTTCCTGATGGCTTTTACAGATGTTAAACACCAACCGCTTGCTCAGAGCACTTTATTAGCGCCTGATGCCTTTTAGAGCATAGAAACAGCTCACACACACACACACACGTTATCATGTTATTTATCTAAATGGTGACATTCCATGGACTTTAATTGTTTTTATACACAGCTAGTTATAAACGATGTAACCTAACACACACTTTAACCCTAACACAAAGCGTTCTGAGTTTAACTATATAAACTATATAAAAAAATGTTTTTATAACATTTTTACCATTAAGATGTCTTCAAAAAGGAGGTTTTGCTCAGATTTGCTAGGATTTTTGACTTTTGGGTACAAATTTGACCTCAACACACACACACACACACACACACGTTTAATCTGTTTTTTCTGTCACTGTCTGTTCATTCATCCTTTTCTTATAAGGAAAGCCACAAACACTCTCTGGCTAAGTTACAGTACTCACAGAGCGACCGTGTGTAAATATTTTCTAAATTGTTCTGTGTTTCCCTCTCCAGAGATGAGAGTCAGATTAAAACATGCTGTGTCATTAAAGTCCATGGGAAACATGTCATGATTTCAGGTTTCCTGCATGTGTGTGTGTGAGAGAGAGAGCACATTAATGGCTGGCTGTGTGTGTGTGAGACATCTTCATGCCCAATGTATTTTTTTCCTCTAAACTGTAAAATAATGAATTCCATCATGTTGGACTCTGACGTACAGTTGGGTAGCGATGTTTTTCATGTATGTAATTGTCTGTGTGTGTGTGTGTGTGTCTGTGTGTGTTTGTGGCTTGGGTTTTTCATGAAGCTGAACTAATGTGGCTCTGTTGTAAATCACACTAATAAGGGTGCAGCCATCACACACTCGCTCATTTCTCTCCTTCTCCATCCCTCGTTCCCCCTCTCCTCTGCCAGTCAATAAATAACCTCCAGCCTGGCTGTGGACACAGCGCTTGCACTACAAAGGTTCGCCATCCCATAATTTCTGAGTAACGATGCCTGAAAAAGGTAGGAGGGCCCTGTGGTATCAGCGAATGAAATGCCGTAAATGTGATTAATGAATGTAGGCATCAGTTTATACTTCCATGTTCCACTTTTACTATCACTCTCGTTTATTATCACCAGTTTCCCGGTTTTTTTTAAAAAAATCCTGATTATCTTTGACTATTTTTTTATTACTTTAGGCCCCGCCCACATTTGGCACGTTGCCATGGCGACTACAATCTGAAGGAATGTTCTCATCTCATGTCTTATGATGTCATGCGCTATCTCCACCACTTCCCTCTCCACTTATCAGGGACAGATAGAGATGTCTTTCCTGCAGGGGAGGACAGGAGGAAGATGTGAGATTATGAGGGAAAGTTTGGTGGCGGCGAGAGAGAGTGGGAGTGCGAGGTCTGCTGTGTGAACGCTGTCTGATACAGAGCTGTTGATTGTGTGTGTTTAATAAATGGGTTTAGATATAAGGGTTTTAACAAAGCTGTGGTGTGTCAGGGGTGACGGCTATCTGTGGCCTCCGAGAGACTCCTCCTAAAACTTCCTCCCGGACCTCCTCCTCTCTCCTCAGAACAGCTTGTGACCAAAAACAGAATTGCAAGAATAATGGTTAAAATAAGTTTTTTTTTAGTTTTATTAATATAATTAGTAATATTATTAACATAATATATATACAAAGATGTAATAATTATATTTATAATGGTAAATATATCATTTTTATGTATATTATATTATATACATAAGTAATGATATGAGTAAATGATATTATATGCTTTAATAGTATAATATTAAATTATTAAATTAAAGGTGAAATGGATGTTTGTGTAATTTGACAAGTTTGTGTGTGTGTTTGTGTTTACGTGAGGAAGTGTCGTTTAAACCGTCATGTGTTTATTGTTGTGTGTATGTGTTTATGCGAGTACGTGCCGCGCTCTCAGATTACTTTAATGTGTTTGTTTCCTCCACTCATGTTACAGCTAATAAAGCTCAGGAAGTTAATGTCGTGTTAATCCAGGTGCTTCTGAGCACAGCCATTACATTTCTCTCCACTCACAACCTCCCAATCTCAACCTCATTAGCTCAGAGAAACCTCAAACCTACCTCAACCACAGACCATATACCAACCTCACTGACTTCTGCTGCCCCTCTGCAGAATATCATGAGTGTTTCTGTGAGGCCGGTAATTAGTTTCTCTCTGACTCTCTGTATGTTCGACGACTCGCCGTTGCTCATAAATGTGCTGTTGATTTGGTAACTTCCTGAGACAATGGCAAAATTGTTTTATGTGCCGTTGGGTTAGCGGCCCCCGCTGGCCTTCATCATCTGGACGTCTTTATGCCGAGAGAGTGATGAGGAGAGAGAAACGTTAAAAGCCACAACCGTCTCTGATGGAGAACGAGGTGAAACCCAGCTAACAATTTAGGTTGTAAGAATGTTTCTTCATTAACCCTTCACTGAACATGTTTCTGTTCATGTTTTGAACATTTTACTCACATTATTTCTTGACAGGGACATTTTTTAAAGAGCTTTGTTTAAATATTCCACTTAAAACTTACGGTGAATGTTTTTGATGTATGACATTAAAAATGTTCTGCTAACGTTACCCTAAAAAAACGTTTTGGAGAAGAATTGACAACGTTTTGAGAATGTTTTGTTAACTGGGTAAATGGAGAAACTTTGGGCCATTAAAATCATTCCTGTCCTGTTTTATCTTAATTAATATTAAACAAATCTATAGCACAAACAATGTTACGTTTGGGCTCTAACACTTTGTTTGGAGATGTTTTCAAATACAGTTTTAAAATACAAATATTGAATTGTATAGTATATATTTTTTCCCTGTAAAACGTATGTTTCCAAACTTTTGGCAAACCCCAAAAACATTTGAAGGCAAACAAAGTAGCGGCTGTTATGAAATTCTATGCTTTACAGTTGGTCGCAGTTGCCAAGAGCCTATTGCTGCCTTTCAGCAATAAACTCTTGTTTCTGTGGAGCATAAATATGAGTTTGCACGAACGTTAAATACTGCTGTTACTGTTGTCCGTCACCACCAGCCTTTCAGCGGAGAAATGACAGATGAATATTAAACCACTTAGATCAGGGAGCAGATATGAACCGAACTACATTACAGTTGAAAATACCAGTTATGGTGCAAGTTAAATTAAAAACTCACCAGAGCGTTAAGAGGAACTCAAGGGTCAAAGTTTCAGAATACCACACTGCAGTTAAACTCTGAGGTCCCCAAATCACCTGTTAGATGACACAACAATGTCAATAAGCTCTTTGGAAAAGCTGCACAGATGAAGGCATTGCTGAACACAGACCACAAACTGCAGGGCTTGAACTTTTCCGGGCCGCGCTGCAGTGTATTTCAACTACAACTGGAATTGTGTTTTGTGGTCAGATAAATGTTTTGGTCCTCAAATCTTTAGTCTAGAATTGCATGCAAGCATCTGATACCCTCATTACATTATAGTGGTGTTTCATTTGTGAAGAATAAGATGTTTTGCTTTATTAAAAATGATTTTGGTGAAGTAATAATATTATATACATTTATGTACAGTGACTTCAGAACTGGATCTTTGTCAGATTTTTATGCTGTTCCATGTTACACCATATTATAAAACTGCAGTATTTTTTCCTGCTAAATCGACTAATTTTAATAACAGAACTCTTTCTAAGCAAACATTAACCCCAATCTCAAAGTTACTCTAATCGTGTTTAGCATCAAGTTATGTTCATGACTTCCTGGAAAATCTATATTGTTTTGCACAATTGCATTGTGGTTTTTTGTCTGTTATTCAGTCTGAATTTACTCAAGCTCTGCCAAATGTAGTGAAGTTATACCGCAGATTTTCTTATTGGATTCAGGGCTGTGGCCGAACCGTTCAACAATACTAAACTTAATATTTTCAAGCTATTACTTCATAGCGTTTGGTGAACTTCAGGTCATTGACAGAAATAGTTTCTCTTTTCTGTTGTTGCATGTGGTTCCTGATCTTTCTAGTTCCTTAGAAACTAGAAAAAGTATCTATCACAACATTCACTGCTACGGTGATGTCACCTGAGTCTACCTGTATTTGTTGTGTGTCTGTAGTTGCTTTTCAAGGAGGACAAAGAGCTAAACTTTAGACCACAAAGGTTTCATCTGAAGGAATTCAGATTTCGTCAGTTATGTTTTAACAAACTCCAGCCGTGATTTAATATTAGTCCTTCTTTGATGTGTGTTTTGTTTTAGCTGTTCTTCTTGAACAGACTAAATATGTCGGATTGTTTACTAAGAAATTGTCCCCAACTCTCCTGTTTAAAAGCAACATGATGGAATGGTGTCTTTGTAGTGGTTTGGTATGTTCTGGTTTTTTGTTTTCTTTTTTGTTTTGAGATTTTTAAAATGTCAGTAATACATTTGTATAGTTAACTTGGTAACACTTGGTAACATTGTTGACTAGGATAAACTGATGGCTTGGGTTAAGTGTTTAACACACAGATAAATTATATAAATTGGTGGATATTCACTGTATGAATTACATAGTTTATTAAACGCACTGTTGTTGTGTTGTGTTGTGTTGTGTTAGAAACTGCTGTACTTGTGCTGGGCAGGTTAAGTTTGTCTTTCTCAGTGTTTTCCTGCCGCTTTGGGCGACTGAATGTTTTTTGAAACCGTGGAGAGATACAGTATCATTCAGATCAACATCATTGTGGTTCATTTTCAGATGGCAACATTTCTGATCTGTATCTACTATACACACCTGCTGTGTGTGTGTGTGTGTGTGTGTGTGTGTGTGTGTGTGTGTGTGTGTGTGTGTGAAGATGGGCCCCTTTGATACATTCTGGGCTGGAATGTTTGAGCAGATGCTGTCATCGCCCGTTGCCATGGCACCTCCACATGGCAGTGTTTTCCTTAGCGATAGCGATATTTTGACTAGCCTGGAGTCTGTGAGATGGATGTAGCAATGGCAGGATTCACGTACCAAAGGATGGAGGGAGATTCTGTTTTCTTTTTTGTGAACGTGTGATAGGAGTTGAGCTGATGACAGATAGAACAAACGAGAACGAAGAACCAGAAAGAGAGCGAGAACATTAATAAAAGAAGATGAACGAGGGAGGAATGCATCATAAAAGACAGAATGTGTTGATGAAAGGTTATTATGAGAGCTGAGGTGTCGTTGTTCCTCCTTCATCTAGAAGCGTTTCCTAATGTTTCATTAACACAGGATTGTTCCTAATGTTCAAGTTTTCAGCTAGTTTTAGACACTGCATTAACGTATGACTTGCTTATAAGAACGTTGTGGATAGACGTGTCTTTTTCAACCTGAAGGAAGAACGGCAGGTTACTAACATGATGTAAACGCATGTTGTCAGCGGAGCAACGCACTGCTTGTGCCCTGACCTTTAACCTTTGACCCCAGAACTCACCATGTGGTGTCACCACCGTCTCACCGCTTCGCTTGAATGAAGTGGCTGCGTTGAACTCGCACAAACACACAGTCATGAAGAACCATGTGTCATGTTTTCAACATGCGTCCTTGTGTTTCAGTTTTTAAGTGTGTCTGGTCATTTGTCTGATGTGTTGAGCATTCAGTGTGTTCCCAGCTTGAAGTTTTAAGTTGTAAAACGTTTCCATTAAATAAAATAGTATGTGGATTTTTTTTATTAAAGTTAGATTTAAAAACATTTTGAACTATTTAATTTCTGTAACTTTTTTTAAACGATCCACTAACAACGTCAGAATAACGTTTTTGATATATACTATAAAACTAATGCTCTGCTAATGTTACTGTTTTTAAATACCTTGGAGAAAATATTAGCCAACATTCTGAGAACGTTTCATGTTGGCTGGGTTCCTGTGCCGTCTAGATTAAATTGGCTACACTATCCATGCAGGGTCTGGTTAGTAAAAATACTAACTATAGTTGAGGGTGTCTAAAAACTGCCTGATTGTAAATACCCTCCACCACAGTGCTCAGATCTGCTGTAATGACACAACATATATGGCAACAATGCAGTTTAAGGCTGCCAGTCTGTCATTACACTTTATGAAGGACCCAAACATGTGGCGCTTTATAGCCAAACCTCAGTGTCCATCAAAGGTCCCCTCTGGCATTGAACATATAGACATATTTATGTATATATATGTATAGAAATATATAGAACGTATATAACATGCCAACTTTAGCAACAGAGAAACTGGTTCAGTCCAGCTAACATTTTTAAAACATTGGCTAACATTCTCTAAAACTTCAGTTGTCAAAGTTCTTGCAATACTATTAGTCAAAAAATTATAGCATTATATAATTTGATATATATCCAAAATGTTATTCTCAAGTTGTTAGTGGAAAGTTTTAAAACATTGCAGGAATGTTAAAAACATTGCAGAATTCAAAACGCTTAAATAGCATAATTGTTTAACATGAACTTATGAAATAAGTTCAGTTTTATTCATTTTTTACTTTTATTTTTATTCAGAAATTTGTCTGGTTATCATTTTTGCACATTTCTGTGTTTCCTCCTAGTTTACCAAATTATTTTTACTAATCTGTCATTGTAAAACTCTTTATTATATTGGTTTACACACACACACACGGGGTAGTAAACAGGCTGGTGGTATTAACAGATTCTTGAAGACGAGTGGGCTAAAAAATGAGACACAGATAAGAGGGGCAACGGGGCAGGGAGAGAAAGAGTGGGCTGTGTGATTTGTGGGCAGTAATAAAGCTGGGATATGTGCTGTGTTGTTTTAGTACGATGGAGCCGCTTTAGACTCCCAGTGCTGGAATGTACGACACGCAAACTCGCTCTTTATCTGTAAGAGTTTGACACACAAGCACACATCGTCACAGGAACAGGTAACATGGGAGCTGTTCTGTCAGGTGTAAATTAAAGTTGGGACGTGGCAGGGGGTAACTGGTCCCTCACAGACCACACATCATCACACAAGTTCCCTGTTAATGTCAGTCTGTGGAGATCGTGCACTGTAGCAGATCAAAACATCTACTTTGAGTGACATATGAGTCTGTAGCTCTGAAAATGTGTTTGTGTAAAACAATAATTGTGTATGACACACTCTGAAGACTGGGAAATGTTTTTAACATCATATTTTAAACATGCTTCTATTAGTTTAGACTGTGTTCTAAGTTTTGGTGCTGTGTGTTCCTGTTTATTTCCTAGTTTAAGTTTTGAAATGTACTGCTACTGTTTTTTTACGCTCCCTGGTTTCCGGTATAACTCAGAGTTTGTACGTATAAATTCTGTCCTCCATTCATGATTGCAAACAAATCAGACTTATGTATATTTCGTAGCGTCTATGGCAGCGTATTAATAGAAAATGTGTGTGTGGATCGTCCCTGAGGTGAAACTGTGTGAGAAGTGTGTTTTGAGAGTGTATAAGGTGTGTGATGAAACGGCCTCTTGTGGAGACTTGTGTTGTGGATCGTTGAGTTTGTGATGGAAGGTGTTCATGAGGAATTTACATTAGCACTGAGAGAAAATAAACTGAACACATACACACACACACACACACACACACACACACACACACACACACACACACACACACACAACAGTGAGAAAGAGGAGTGAGAGTGCAAAAGGGAAAAAGGAGGACAGAAATTGAGAGTGAAAGAAAAGGAAATAGTAAAAACAGGAAGAAAAGAGAGAATGATATAAAAACACAAAATGCATGTGAGGAGAGAGAGCGAGAGAAAGTACAGCTATATGTACTCCATGCTCTGTTTTTTTCTTTTAAACATGCAGAAAGTTGTATACAATAAATAGTAAATACACTGTTGTTGTTTTTTGCTTTTTATGTGTTCTGCATAAATGCATTTAGCTTTTGAAGCCGATGAAGACCGCAGAGAAGCACTGAAATATCAGCCGTTGTATATTTATGAAAATGAAACGGAAAAATGGCTTTGATGCAAATGTGCATGTATTTATATGTGCGGTTGCTCATAGGTGCACATTTGCGTGTGTGCGTGCGTGTGTGTGTTTGAGTGTGAAGTCGTTTTTTTGTGGTGGAGTTTGTAATTGTGTGTCCCTGAACAAACAGTCTCTGTGTTTAACTCTCGCTTGCATTTTTCCACACCACTTAAAGCAGCAGGTCTCAGTCTTTAACACACATGTTCCATTTTATTTCAATTATACGTTCGGAATTCCCCAGCAGAATTCCTTTTAATTCCCCTAATACAGTCCTGCTCTTCTAGGCATCGCCAGTTGCCCATGGCAATGGGATATTGGCCGTTGCCCCCGGTGATGGGCTATTGGGCGTTGCAGAGCGCCATGGTACATTTGCAATGCTTGGAGCCAGCAAAAGGGAAGGAGGTCGTCATGGGAACCAGGCACGCTCAGTTAGACCAGACTGGACTCTCCTCACTAGTCTGTATGAGCTAGTTAACATACAGTTGACTCTTGCCCTATATAGAGCTAACAGGGAACGTTCTGAGAACGTTGACTAATGTTTGGTAAAGTTCTCTGAAAGTTATCATAAACATTCTTGCCATGATGTTTTTGTAAACTTTTTAAACATTATATATCATATTAAAACAGGTAGTTAGTGGTTAGTAGTTAGTTTTTAAGTAGTTAGTGGAACATTTTTTTTAACAAGTAATAAAATGAATACCGCTAAATAACTACATTTTTACAGTAACGTTTTTAATGTTTTTATTACTTAATGGAAACATTCTTACAGCCTTAAACTGTTGGTCGGGGGAGCAGCTGTGTGCTAATTCTAACAGTTACCACGTTTGGCACAAGATTCAACCTATGAAGCTACAGCCGCTGTTTTTGTAGTACCAAGTTAGAATTTTCATCACCTAACATGTTTTGCAATCCTAAAATGGGGTTTTGATGAGATTTTGTGGTTGTTATTAAGTTCAGCTACTGCCCTTAAAAGAACACGTTTGTTCAGGCAAACACCCGGGCGCTAAGATCCAATGCTAACATCTACGCGTCAGCTGTGGATATTTTGTTTGTGTTTGATAAATTAACAGGAAAGTTTGAGGTTTGACCAATTCGGTGCAACTCTGATATTTTTGTTTCCAGTGGAACGTTTGAAACTCTTGACTAGCGTAGCATGAGAAAACTGTGTTGACTGAAAGGACTATAATGGCGTTGAGGCCCACGGTTAGTGAGTCAATGTTTTCTTGAGTCGGTTTACTTATATTTTTGTACAAATGACTGTTTGTGATTAGTGCGCAGATTTCTTGCACTTAAAGGACATGTCGTGTAATTTTTGCGCTGCTAGCATCATCAGATAGAATTGTGAAAATAATTGTTCCCAAACACGTTTACCACCCGCTAAGGCCCCGCCTTCCGTTTACCATTGGCAGGCTATGCAATTAGTCCCTCCCCAAACGCACTCCATTGGTCGAGTCGGGCGCCAACATACTGCACGCCTCGAACAAAAAGAGCAATGTTTTAAAAGCACGGCAGTGTTTATGCTTCTGGAGAAGTCAACCTAAAAATGGCTTACATGGAGTTGTCTGCGTACATTATACTGGCATAGAGGAACATATTTTAGCATATAAAAAATGACAAGCTTCACCTTTACGCTAATTAGGATTAAGCCTCAAATTACTAAACAGGTTGTACAAATTTGTACGTTTAGCAGTGAGCCGGGCTTTGGCGCTTACGGATAGCCTGTCTTGAATTAGAAGCCCCGGTGTATTGAATTCTCATCCCGCAGTATCTGATGTCACAGACGCGGCATTGAACTGTGAGTCTCTCATCTACCAGCATGACCACTAACAGTAATGGTGAGGACACACATTCCAGCTGCACCAGAGGGACCGACTTTATGGCAGTTCTATGAGTCGGCTCGTTCCACCTGGCTCCGCGAGGAGGCCCACTTTATCATGGTTGGTTACTGCCATCAAAGCCATTTATCATTTTGTTCTGACCCAGCAGAGTCCTGTAGGAAGCTGTCAGTCAACTTATTCCAACACATCAAACACAGGTTAAAACACAAACACACAAAGTTCTGTGAACACAAACACTTTTTGATGATCAAATGTGTGTTTTGTTATTTAGTCCTTTTTTAGCATGCCAAAATAAAAAACAAGTAAAAAAAATTGGCAGGTCAAACATAGACATTCAGAAACATAAAATAAAATCGCCACTGGACAACATCCATCTTCCTTAATCCAGTTTGTGACTTTTTAACACCAGAAGATGCGTCTTGCACTAAACATTTAAATATAACCACATTTAAAATGTGAGTTTGTTTTTTTTCTCAAATTGCTACATTTAAAAAACTTTCTCCTTTTTTGACTCTGAAAAACGTTTTGTTAACATTATCAGATGTTTCACAATGTGTTTTTTTAAGTTGATAAAATCACTTATCTGTAGAAATAAAAAAATCATGTTGTAGCCCCTCCCCTTACCCTCGTGTCATCCAATCAGAGGAGAGATTGTGGCTGTGATTGTTCTGGCTCACTGCAGACGTGAGTAAGTGTAGAAATGCAGGAGGACTGAGGTACCAGACCTGGATAAGGGTGAGAAGTGAGTGAGTGTGTGTGTAAATGAGGGTTTGTAGGGGTGTGAATGAGATATATCTTCTGATTAGGGTTGGATAGAGGCGCCACTGTTTGTCATTCCGGATCCCTGCAGTTCAAAGCCGGGATCAGGGGTGTTGACAAGTAAGAGAAGGATGTTTGTCTGTGCGTGTGTCTGTGTGTGTGTGTTCACCTAATGCAGTCTGACTTACCTGTGTAAAGCAGTAAAACACACACACTCTCTCTTAAACACATTTTTTCCTCACACACATTTTTCCTGTAGTTGATTTTTAAAGTTCTATGAATGTCCAGTTTCTTGCTAGGAACATTGTTCAAACTTTTTGCTCTGTAACTTTTAAAACATTACACTGTTTAACATCATTTACACTATTTCATTACACTATTTAGGAATATCATTTTTAATATGACATATAACATTAAAACTGTTCTACTAATGTTACTGCAAGAATGTTTTTGATATTGTTGAGAGAACTTTTAGAGAACGTTAGCCATCGTTCTGTGAACGTTCCCTGTGGGTTGGGTCTTTCACCTATTTCTCGTTTCTCTCTCTTCTCACACATGTTTTTGTGGGATCATTTTAATAGTTTCTTACCATCTGTCGGATTCTCTGGGTACCTGTAATGATGAAACCAATAAAACCTTCCAGTAAAACCAGTAACCTGCTCTCTGTAACCCCAGTCTGCTCTCACTGCCCTTTAACATTTACACAAATCATCTGTCAATCCACAACACTCCAGATTCAATAACCTGCTATCTCAGACAGAAGCACACAAGCCCAGAGCGACCACAGGACTCTCTGGCGATCATACGAGCCAAGAACTGTTCCTAGAACTGTTTCTTAATGGAAACATTAGGGAAACGTTCTTACAACCTAAAACAGTTAGATGAGTAAATATGTTGTGTGTATGTGGAGTTATCACACCGGAAAGCATTACAGCTGCACAGAGCCTCCCTGCGTTTCCAACATGCCTGTGTGCAGATAAGAAACACTTCTGATTGTGAGTGTGTGTGTGTGTGTGTGTGTGTGTGTGTGCTGTAAGACAACAGTATGCGTGCAACAACAATGTTAGCAGGTATATACAGTACATGCAAACATGCAAAATAACACTTAACATATTTAGATTAATTGCCATCTAAATTATGAATTATGGCACAGTTGCTAAGGAATCATTAATATGGTGTCTGTGTGTGTGTGTCTGTGTGTGTGTTTATCACTGGCCCCAGTCTCCCATAGGCCTGTTGGAGCCTGCAGAGGGAGTCTGACTGTAGCACTGATAAGCTGAGCTGTGATTGGTCGAGACCGTGTGCGGGTAACGTTGTCATCTGTTACACTCGCAGGTCTGATGATCTGCAGGGCTGATACTTTCCTCATTCTCTGTTGTCACTTTAACACATCAACATCTTTCCGTTCATCTGTGTGAGTGGATCTGTGGTCACTCCTGAGCTCGTTTTAAGAAACAATAAACAACAAACAAAAAAGAAAAAGAAATAAGAAACAAATGTAACCTTTTCTAGTTAATAATATGTCAGTTTTTAATGCTGTTTTCGTTGACCTAAGAATGCATGTTCATTTAAAACCCAACATGTTATTTATCATACATTTAAAATATTACACACTCACACTAAATATCCCAGTTTATTTGTTGCATAGTCTGTGTGTTTTCTGTATAGTAGACTTTTGTATGGAATTGTATTTTCATGATGGTTCCTGAATATTTGTTTGTGGAAATGTGACACTTCTTTAAATCTGTCTCTGGTCTGCATATGTCGCTTCCTTCCAGTTAAATCTAAACAAAACGTAGAACTCAATGCTTCTCTTCCTCAACCTGCAGTCATAATATGCTGGAGTATATTTTAACAGCAGCGCTCACACATGCAGTGGGATTAGAGAATAATCCACCCTTGTGTCTGACCTTAGGGGTCACCAATACATCCGGCTACCAATAATAATGATATGATCACCCCTCTCTCTCTCTCTCTCTCTCTCTCTCTTTCTCTCTCTCAAACAATTAGCCACAGATCTCTACATATACTTAGCAAAAGTTGTGTGTTGTCCTCAGACCTGTTATCTTGTTTGCCAGTAATTTATTTAATATGTAAGTGGTAAAGTTGCATAACATTATTTCAGAGAAAGTTTTGTTGTATCAGACAACTATATCAGTAATATTTCTCAGAACATTACATTACATAATTACCATCATTTTATTTTGTTTTACACCAAAACTTCCATTTGAAAATGTACATTTTTTACCTTCATTTTTTAAAATGGAAAATTAAAATAAAGACTATTTTTATTTTTGCTTGTTTATTTGTCACTTAAATTAACCTCAGTGATTTTATACATTAATGTCATATAATATATACCTGTATATAATTAACGCTAGATTTAAAAAGGCTAATCCCTCATGTCACAGAGTAGATGTTTGTTTTCAGCTAACTGTAATTTTGTTTGTTTAACTAGATTTAACAGGAACAGATGGGACGGGAAAATGTCATTGATTTTCTAATCTTTACATTGATTGTTGTTACAGTGGGTTGAATTTTACTGTACAGACACTGTACTGTGTGTGTGTGGATGTGTAGAGGGAGTGTGTGTGTTTGCGTGTGTGTGTGTATGTGTGCGCATACACACGAGTTACTGTAGTCCTGCGGGACGTTTTTGATCCACATTCACTCTGGTTTGTGCTGCCATTACTGTTTCTTGGATTATGGCAGATTTAAATGTAAACAGCTCACACATTCACACACACACAGCACAGATTTACACTGTGCCGCTTCAGTACTGAACAGTCATCCGGTGTCTCTGTGCGGAGGGTGAGAAGTATGTGTTAAAATCACGTCTCTGTCGTGTGTGTACAGTATCTCTGTCTCTGCTAAGGTCTGTGTATATTGTCATTCCAGAGTCTGTGTGTGTCTCTCAGTAAATCGATGTTTCTCAGCAGTCATCTGTGCAATAATAAACACACATGTACTGTACACACATATCCACAGACCATGTTATTTTTAAGCGCCTCTCATTGTGGGTTTCAGGGACAGTTGTGTATATATAGGTGTGCATACGGTCTGTATTTGTAACCAGCTGACAATTTTAGGTTGTAAGAATGTTTTCCTAATGTTTCCATAATGGAACAAAACTGGTACACAACTGGAACATTGTGGCTATTTGGAGGTTTCAACATTTGTGATGTAAAAATGTCTCAGTCAATGGTGTGAGTTTGGGGCGGGACTATCTGTTTGGTAGACATATTAAACAAATAGTATTATTATTTGCATATTAAACAAATGGATATAATTTCATGAGGAAAATAAAAAAGTAAATGCTTAATTAGAGAACATTAAATTGTACTTTTTTTAATTGGATGTTAGTGCTGCAAACCTGAGTGTTTATTGGCTACTTGGAAGCTTAATTCTGCTTTGTGATTGGCTGTTGCACTTACAAAGTTGTCAGTGGTGGTGTTGATTGATTGACAGCTCTGAGGGCTGCTGACTGCTTGGGTGGCCAATGTTGATCCTTCCTTTTAAGATGTAAACAGAACCAAAACCCATCAGAACCCAGCTGGAACCCCAGGGATTCTGGGATACACAAAGCAGGACCCCTGAGCTCTAGCAAATCTCTCATGCACAACACATACACAGACACACACCCACATCATATCTTCTGTTTCTCAGATACAGATGATTTTTGGGACATCGGGGTCTTGATTTTTGTTGTTGGTAATATTTTGGATATTCATATATAAATAGATTATTAATTATTTCGATATTTAAATGCACAAGAGTGGGAAAGTAGGAGAGTGTGTGTGTGTGTGTGTGTGAGAGAGAGGCTGCGGCTCATTGATGTATCTGTCATGGGAGAGTGGTCTCTAGTCCAGGAACCCCCTGGATGGAGCCGGGGGGACTGTGAGCTCTTCTCAAAAAGCCAAATAAACCAAGATTTCCTCAGTGCCCACCAGAGAGAAAGTGAGACAGACGTGCATTTTTGTGAGGCTGTACATAGAGCTCATGGTTTGCCAAAAAGCGTATTCTACGACTTCTTTGTCTTTCATCCATTTCATCATGCTGTGTGTGTGTGTGTGTGTGAGAGAGAGAGAGAGAGAGAGAGAGAAAGCACTAGATGGCATGAGTGACCTTAAGCTTGTTTTAACCATAAGGGTTAAAAATGATGGTCACTGTGTGTGTGTGTGTGTGTGTGTGTGTGTTTGCATGTATGTATTCATATCTCTTTGTCCTTGCCCTGTTAAGGAATGCAGGAGTCAAAGGTCACGGTCTATATATCCTGAATGCGTCGCATCAGAACACACACTTTATAACTGCAGAGTTTAAAACATCTTACACAGATCATATACATTTACAGTGCTTTCAGTTTAACACTGTCACTCTGTTTAATGTAACAGTAACTTTTATTCATTGTGATTATATCTGTATACATTAGTGTAGACAATTACAAGTTCAATTTGGCTCTCCAGTCTCTCTCAACACACTGAAAATATGACCATTCACACATTATTTTGAACTGAAAACTGACGTCTTAATTGTTCGTGAATTAATATTTTTCTGTGTGGTTTCTGAAGATGCTAAAATGAAAAACAAACACACTCACTTGTGCCACACACACACACACACACACACACGTCTGTATCCTGTAATGAATCACCTTAATTAATTAATATAATATAATTTGCACTTTATGTTGCACTGGAATAAATCATAAATACAATGAAACTCTTGTAGGACCCTAAAGCATTTAATAATACGTACCGAGAGCGTCTCACTCCCTCTTCTCTTCCCTTCTCTCTCTTTCTAGTATAGACGCTCGCCCCTCCCTCTGTTGGGCTGAAATAGTGATCATGGCTGCCGTTTCATCAACTCTTTGCACTTCAAACCTGTATTAAGATTAATGGTGTGGTGTGCTATAAATGACAGCGCTAAGTCTGGCCATAGCATTAGGAGGGGATCGAAGAGCATTCTGCTGCTAATGGGACGAGGGGTGGGGGGTGTCACTATTTATGCTGTGTGCAAAAGACAAACTGCCTTTGCTGTTAACTAACCGTTCTCTGTGCATAAACTGTTCCCTGTTTGACTTTTCTTCTATCTAATACACGTTTGATTATTTGTTTGGAGTCTGGTCTGATTTGTTCTGGTCAAGAATGTGGATAGGAAAGGTCTGGTTGATTGGCATGAAGATCCGCCAATCACAGCGCAGGCTGGCATGAAAAGCAGCCAATCACAGTTCAGGTTGTTTTTATGTGCTGTTTGTTTTAGGGTGGGCTTATATGAAATGAATGATGACACAATAATAGGCTGGTGGACGGAACCTGAGACTACTGGATGTTCAGCCAAAAATTCACCCAATACCACATCGATGCAAATGACCCGGTTCAGGAACATAAAATAGAGAATATAGAGAATTATGACATCATCATTGGCTTATGACACGGTTTTCAGATAAGATTAGCATGATTTGACCTGTTGATTGATCCCGCGGTGTTTATGTTTACAGTACAGAAGAATGTTAAGGGAAAAGTTGTGTAACGTAAAACAAGAAAAGAAAATGATTTTCATACGGGTTGTTTATGAGTGTGTGACGAGAGCTGACTGAAGCCTCACTCGTGTTAAAGCAGAGCTTAACTGAGCCAAAGCTCATTCAGACGCCTGGCAAGATACAGAGAAGACGTTTATAGAAGATATCAGTTTCCCAGACGCACACACAATTTACGCAACATCTCACAAACACAGTTTCATGCTTAAGGATTTGTTAAGGATTTGCAGGGAGAGGAATTAAACACTTAATTTTTGTTGTTATATCAGAGGAAATTATGGCCATAGATCAACGCTCAGCCTAACTAGATATGAGCTTCTGAAAACAGCGTTGAACTGAAGCCATTAATCAGAGGGATGGTGAGATTTGATGACAAAGATTAAATGAGTGTAAGAGACACCAGTCAGCCTCTTATTACTGCAACTGTCATCAAATACCCCCTGGGCCATTAACAGGTCACGCAGACCCTTAACTTCAACAGAAAGCGTTTGCCACACACACACACACACACATCACAGGTGATCCTGCTGGAACACACAGTTTGTCAGAAGACACACACTCCTGGTCCACTTGTCTTTCACACTTGCTAGAAAATTCTTTGCCATTTTTTTCATCTGTGAAATATTAAAGCTGTTCCTGAATTATTTAGTTATTAATTAATATTTGTAGAAATGTAACTTTGAAATCGAGTCAAACAATCAATTGTTCGAAATTGTCTTTTTTTGTGGTGGCTGTGCAAAACTTTAATCTCTTGAGTGTCAGATAGCAACAAACTGATATTTTATTTTTTTACAAACTGAACTGTGTTTTATACGTTTTTAGCTACAGAAAGTAGTTCTTAACAACCTTTCTAGAATGATGCAAAAGCTTTTGATATTTACATAATTATTATCTTTTAAATATTTTAACTTTTAAACAACTTGCAATTGACATTCAGATGCATCCTAAATCTTTGCTAAATCTTTTGTAAAAACCACCAACACAGTTGTAGCAGTTTGCTAACAAATGACGCTCTTTGTCAAAGTACTGTGAGTTTTTTGTGCTACATTTGGGCACTTACCTGCATTTAGCATATATGTTTGATGATTAGTCACGAATGCTTTCCCACAACACACATCCAAAAAAAAACATTGGGTTTCTAAAACAACATCTACTGTCCAGAGTTTGCATTAGCCGTATGTAATGCAAAACATGAGGTTCCACACTAATGTCCATTCTAACTATTAGTTGGTATTAAAGTTAAACGTCAGTCCATGTTGGGTTACGTAACATACCGGGAGACACTTGGATGAATAAATGTACCAGTACAAGGTTTTGTGATGTGGCCTGAGTTGCACTGATGGAAATAGTTCGCTTGCTTCCCCAAACCATAATGGACGTTTGAAGACCCGTTTAAGAGAAATGAATTATTCATGATTTGTGTGAACTCTCAGCCATAATGTTCTATAAATAGCTGTTTTGAGGTTTTAATGACTTGAGCGCTGACGTAACTGAATGTTTTGAACAGATGTACAAAAGCACGAGAAAACATTTACTGTTGTGCTTTTTGTTTGACACTTCATCCAAATAACTTTAAAATACAATCTATCCGTATTACCTGTAGTGCAATGAGTGGCAGACTCTACTAGTTGATCCACAGAAACACGGATGGATCGTACCATCGACACAAAGGCTGTGTAAGTCCTAACATAAAGCTGTTGAGCAAGATGGAAAGTTTCAGTGTATCAGGCCGTGTAAGACACAGATCCAGACACTGAGGGACAGAAACATGAGCTCGGATCCTAACATGTCGACATGAAAGAGTTCCTTGGCAATGCAGAGCAGCAGAACACACAGCATATCAGCCAGTAAATCTAAAATGCATCTGTAGCGACTTATATTTCACTTTATGACTGTGTATGACAGTCATCACAGAAACAAATGAACAGCCTGTAATTAATTTACTTGTTTGTTATTGACAGATTATTTTTTAAGTTGACTGAGTTTTACAGGACAGTTAAACAATACATATAGGCAAACATACATGTACTTTACGCATGCATGCATTGGATATATACACACATACATATATATATGTCTGTGTGTTTGTGTGCATTTATATACATGCGCAAATGAGTGTCAAATAAAGACATTTAATAGCTGCTCTCCACTGTTGGCCTAGAATTTGAATATCTTCAGATATCTACCGATAATAAGGCAGTAATGTGAAGTGTGTGTGTGTGCGTGTGTGTGCATAAGTTTATGGGTGTATGTGTGTGAGGTTTGCCAACCATGGGGGGGGCGGGGGCTGTCACCTGTTAGTCCGATACAGCAATCCAACCATTCCTCTGTTCTAAATTAAAAAGCACTCAGCAACCCTCCCTCTGCATTTGCTGTGTGTCTGTCACCTTTAGTCCACGACAGGTGTCTCACTGTTTCTGAAGAGTGACCACAGCCCAGAACTCAAGTGGGTTACGCCAGTCCATCACCTAGTATCCCAACAGAACCACTATTATGCTTGTAAAATGTCTCACTATTTCAGCATTTGGAAAATGAGGCTATGCACTGATTTGCTGTGTCACTGTTAAGTATTAAAGTTGGTAGAATTCAAAAACTTATACACACACACTCTCTCTTTTTCTTTCTCTCTCTCTCTCTTAAACAACATCACAAATGCATGACTATGATGTGTAATTTCACACTCATTTATGAATTTCACAGAAACAGCAAAATGTTGTTGACATGTTTGATTTGGTGATGAGGGATTTTTGTTGAACAGTTTTTCACATTTCTCTGATTGGTTTTGTTGTCAGAATCGCAATGATAATGTGTTAATATGCAAGACTGCATTTTGTGTGTGTGTGTTTGCGTGTGCACCTCTCTTGGAGCCCCTGGTGGTATTTTTCATTTGTTAGGCATTCAGAACCTTTTCGTGACCCCAGAGGAACTGAAACGCACACAAGCCAACGCCATGAGCCCAAAACGCCTCCATTATCCTTTACCATATGAATATATTTTATTCGGCTCAAATGTCTTTTTAATTCTCAGGCCAACAAGTGTCAAACATGAAGAAAGTGTCTGTTGCGACCAACGCCTGTCAATTAAAAAGCAAGTGTTTAAATTCGCCATACTTTAAGTGCAAGTGAAATCTTTACACAGTATTAATAATTGTCATACTCTCCATATTTGTGAAGAATTACATTAAGACAGGAATAGCAAAAGCTAATGTGTCTATAAGAAAAAAGTCATTTTACAGTCCTTGGATCCGGTCCGGTGAAGAGCTGACCTGGATCCAGCATGGATCTCATGGCAGAACTATAATCCTTTTGAAGAATCCCAACGGTTGTATTTATAAAGTGTGAGAATTATCATCTTAGATCAGATTTCCTCCTGCCTGTCCGTTCCAAGACACCAGACTGCAGCGCTGATCCATCAAAGCTCTTCAACTTGGAGAGAATTTGTAAACACCAGCCCACATTTCCTTAGTCTTGCCCTAATCCAGTTTCAAATTAAACCGCAGAAACTGCCGTAGATGCTGGATGGATGGATTTGAGATGGAAACCTCAAAATGTCAAATGTCTGTCGAGCACGAAGCTCGGTAGCAAACATGCTGTGATCGCTGTCATTTCAACAGTCCTTTATGACATCACTTCCTGTTTTTGGTTCGCTCTGCTCTCCTGACACTCTCTTAAGTGCCAAACTGTGTTTCATTGTTCATTAGAAGTTGAGGAGGCCAGCATCACATCTGTTAAACTCCTCAGACTCCTACTAGTGATTCAGTTCACGGCTCTCGCTGAACTGTGATGAGATTCTGTAGCTGTTGTCCTGTTTGTGCTGTGAAACTGTGTGAGAGTGGGTGTGTTACGCATGTTCTACATTTCTTCCATGAATCTTCAGGCACCCTGATGTCCAATAATGTCTTTACTGCATAAAGTCTGTTTTTTAAAGTTTCTTGTTTAACATACACATGTGATCTTCAGAAGACATTTACACAGAAGACAACTGAGATGGGAGATGTTATTTCTTTCTCATATTCACTTTCAAGTGTGACAAATTTCCAGATTTTAAATTATCATCTTGACTAATCAACAAACTCATGGTTTATTTAGTCAGAGAGCTTAAACTCAGAGAAAACGTTCTTTGTAGAGTTTTGTTTACTATGAAGTCCGTTGGAGTGGATCGTAGGTTTTAGGTCACATGTTAAGCCATATGTGCTGTTACCTGGGAGGCGGGGCTTGTCAGGCCCAAAGTCCGTGAATCAAAAAGGTTCTGTTGGCTACTTAGCATGTGAAGACCATCCACGGTGGATAAAACCTGTCTGTCCGTCAACGTCCCGCTGGGGGAGGAGCCAAGAAATGAACTCTGAGTGGCAGCTGCCTTTTCAGGGCTGGTGGCCAATCGGGGAGAAGTTGAGAAGTTGTAACCATAGAGACCATAGGGACTGTGCAGGCGGAACCCGTTGTAAGATCCTTGTGCGCTCTGATTGGTGGAGAACGCGTTATGGGTGTGGCTAGGCATTAGGTACTGCAGCTGGGAGGTGGTGGTTGGCATGCTGTGAATTTGGATTGGCAGGCCAGTTTGTGTGCATGAGAACGCCTCACTCTCAGCCCCGCCCACAAACGTTGAGCTTCTGGTAGTGGAAAATGCATCTGCTGCAGGACTAGCCAATCGACTGTAGGATTCTGCAGAGAGGGGCGGGGCATAGCGATGAAGTGGGTGGGTTGTTCGACTGCAGGCGGAGTAATCGCACACAGGCCCCGCCCCAGAACCCAGGTGGAATGCAGGGCTTGAGCAGGAAGAGGAGGACAGCAGATGTGTGTGCGCTGAAGTACCGACACCATGAGAACCAGCTGTACCTGTTAACAATCATACAATGTCAATACAAATGTAGTGATTTAACAACTCATGCTATAAACTTGAACAGATAATGCTCAAATATGTGAATCTAGCATCTTAAGATATAAAACTATATAATCACAATGTTCTCCTTTAACGCTCATTTCTGGTTTTCATGTGCATGTTTCGTCTGTACACGTAACTCCAAAGAAGAAAACTATTTATTTTTCATCTAAAAATAAACAACTTGCTCCATCTCTAAAAAGACTTTCCGACTGATGCTACGAATGACATTTCATGTTTACTTTAACCACCTACAGCATGTATTAACCTATAAACAAACAAACGCAAAAACATAAACCCACAGCGTAACAATAAATCACAGCTGGGAAAAACATATACATGTTGAGCACCTTGTTTAGTGATTCCAGGAATGTCCTCAAATGTCAGGGTCCGCAGTGAGGGTCTCCAAAACGCGTAAGACTCCACCAAAGCCTCCAGTCCCATCCTACAAAACACACATATCTTTCTGATCAGCACAGTTTGATGAGTTACACCTGTTTATTAAACACACAACAGTGATTCAGTTACTAACCTTTCTAGCCCCCGCTAACAGCTGTAGCTTAACTATAAGAATGTTAACAATATATATTATTATATTTGTGTTTTCTAAGATTGTTTTTTAGACGTTGCATTAACCTGGTTATGATGTTTGTTTGGTTTATAAGAACGTTTTTTAAACATTTTAATTCTGTAACTGTTTAAAACGTTTCATTGGCAACTTATGAATAATATTTTTGATACATTTATATATAGCATTAAAAAGTTCTATAAATAATGTCACTGCAAGAATGTTTTGATAACTTTGAGAACTTTAGCAGAATGTTAGCCAACGTTCCCTGGACGTTCTTATCAGTATAGATTTAGGCAGTAAAGCAGGTAATGAAGACCATGAAGTGTGTGTGTGTGTGATGGCAGGGCTGTAATTATTTTCACATAGCTTTATCGCTGGGATCAGACGTAGAGTGCAGGAAGCCACAGTTAAAGCTTTACGAGGAGAGAGAAAGAAATGAGAGGGGGGTATTTTCTTGCTTTTTTCTGGAAGTAATGGCGGCGCTCGGTGAGCCTTGTTAGCGTGGACGTTACCCCACCCCCTCTGCCGTACCACTCAGGCGATAATTCACACAAGATGCCTCAACTTGTTTCAGGCTCAATTTTATCAGCCACACCACTTGAGATATCAAGTGGCCGAGTTTGTTTAGCAAACTGCTTTAACTTTTCCTGTAAGGCTGAGGCGTGAGGCCCGAGGTCAGTTTGTGCGTCGAGCCCTCGCTGAGCAATGGAGGAGAAATGGACGTCTGTGGTCTAATGTGATTCAGCGGGGTGTTAAAATCGCTCTCGTTTAAAAATAATGAGCAGAGTAAAACCTCCCCGCTGAGTTTTTGAGCCTCATTTCAACACGGCCTCCATTTCCTGTTTGTGCATTTATTGTGTATTTCTCTCACTTTATGTGAAAACAGAGATTATTTTTATTGTGTTGCGTATTTTGCGTTGTATTTTCTATGTTTATTTTTTGTGCACAGAATAACAGCTTTTAAAGTGACGCTTTTTTGTTTATTTTGTCTGGGCCTCACTGGAATGCTGGTGGTAGTTTTTTGTTTGGCTAAAAGAGGTTTTGCTTTCAGGATAAACAATTATCTGATAATCCTTTAATGTTAGAAAATTCTGAAGTAACTTTGTCAGAGAGAAAAAAATTGACTTTAAAGAAAAACTTTAAAGAAAAGCAACTGTGATGCAATTTAAACGCTGTAAAATTAGATACAGAATGTTGTGGACTAAGAACTGAATAAAGGACAAATGTATAAGGCAGATTCATACATTTAAAGACTGGACTATATTTACCTATTTCTTCCAGAGTCTCTGAAGCCTTTTGCAAATGGATTCCTGTCGATTTTCAGCCTTGTTATCTGTAAAAGATACACACAGAAAACACATTCTCCTTACTGACCCAAAGCTTGTAATGCCAAAATCCCTGACCTGGTTGCGCTGACCCCTATCCCACAATGCAATGTGTGTGGGTTTATTTTATAAGCTTTTTGCTTCGTGTGTAATGTGTGTGTGAGACAGCGAGCCTGTGTGTTGTTTTTATAAGCCCAGACAAACGGATGACATCATTTCCAAAACTTGGAAAATGATAAAGTTTTAAGCTCAAACTCATATTTAAAACAAAACTCATAAAAATAACTTGTCTAAATGACTATTTTCCTGTCGTGGTATTAAATAGTTCAGGACCATAATCATGTGGGCAGGTTTCATTGAGTAGTTTTTCTACAGGTAAATTGTTAGACTTTCAAAATAAAAGCGCTATGCTAAGTCGTATTGGAGGCTAATAAAATCCACCATTGCGATTCATCAATCGGTTCTAAATTACAGGCACAGGAATGTTAATAAATATCCCTAAATAAACACACATGTTCATTTCTTTATAAATAAATGCCTTTTACGGGGTGCTGCATAGTCTTGCTTTGCATTATAGTCTTTGATCTATGAGCACAGAGAGCAACAGCCCTCAAAACTCCAGCTGCTATAGGCAATTTGTTTAATTATTTCAATAATAAATCATGTAAATCAATCAAAAATAATAATAAATGTAACTGGGTGGTGTGACCTAAATAAGAGAGTTCAGCGAGTTTTTTTAAGACAGACATGTTTTGTCACAATATTACAGCTTTTAAACTTTAAACACATTTTCTTCGAGCAGAAAGTCTCTAGTATTAAAGGTTTCCACCTCACGGTTAGTAAGATGAGTCTGAGTATTTAAACACTTTGTAAGCTAGTTTTGAGTCAAATGGCCTCAATAATGGATGAATGAACAGGTCCCGTGTGGTAGATTTCATCCAATGAGTGTTTACTTTCCAATTTCGTCTTCCTTGTAACTCAATAACCTGATTATTTAAACCTCTGTTACATTTCAACACGTCAAAGTTTTTTCTTAAAACTGTTTTATAATTTCTCTCTGAAGGAGTTACTTTAGCTTACGCCCATCAACGGCCGGCTGAGTCCTGCATGTTTTGACTTATCCAAACAAATATTTCTTTTTTTCTTGTGGCAGATATTGTGGCCGTTTTCTTCCATGTGCGTTTGTTACATAAAATTCAAGCTGCAGTAATACAATCCAATAAAGTGAAAATGCACCGAGACCTACAATTTTCTCTTCATTTAATTTCTAGATGCAATCTGACCCTTGGTTGCAACTATTATGATTTTGCAAGCCATGCGTTGGACCGTTACAAGAGGCGAGGCGAGGCTAGGTTGTGTTAGAAATTACCTGTTGATTTTGGTATGCAGTCACCGTTGTGAAGACGGTTTCCGGGAAGGAGAACGATTTGACACCCTCCCCTGTGGGAACCGCCTTTACGGGCGAGAGTTCCTCGCCACACTCCTTACGGATGACGTGGACGCGGGGCTGGTACTTGTGCATGGAGTGAAGGATAATCTGGAAAACATTACACCGTGCATCCGTGTTTAGAGTGGGAAACAGAGGAATTACCAAAGCAGTTTTCTACCTCAATAAAAACACACATGCCTCTATTTTCAAAGGGCAAACGGCCTTTAACTGCCTCATCCTGTGGATGCTTTCAATTGAGTTTGTTTACAACCCACTGCATTAGAACATGTTTGGCCCTTTAAAATAATACAGCAAAACAAAATGCACACCGGGCGACAATGGCTTGCATGTGTGCATGAAAAGAGTTGTTCAATTACAACATTTCATTTATTTCAGGGCCACAGAAGGAATGAACTGATGAAGGCTGTGTGTATAAACTCTCACGGGTCCAGAAATATGCTATTTTTCTTCAGTATGTTATAAAGTAGTATTCATTTTTTTGGATGCATGAATAAAATAGGTTCTCTTACATGCCCTTGGTCGTCAAGCTCGTTGTTGGTCAGTTTGAGTTTGTCGAAGCTTATAACTTGACGCATCCAGGTCTCACCGGACGCGGGCGAGTCGGGGTGAATGTAGACGCGCGGCGGAACCGGAGAATCGGCGTTGCCCGCCACCATCCACTTAGAGCTGTGGTAGACATACCTGTAAACAACAGCAAAACTTAAGAGTAAAGGCTGGTCAGATGCACAGAGCTGTCCGACGTAAACTAGCAGGGCTATGACTAAATATACTAACAAACTACACGCTGTTTGTTTTGACTGCAGTTGTCGCATGATCTCCAGGGCTTGGAGGTCACGCGCACAAAAGGGCATCGCTTTTGTGCGCAAAAGGCTGAACCCAACATGTCAACAAGGTCTCGAAGCGCCATTTGCGGACATGGTTTGTTCAAAATGTTCATTATGTTCGCATTTTGGAGACATTTAGTTCTTTCAAAGGTATTTACAAGCCTAGTTTTAGGGCAACGTGTGAAATGCTTTTGCGCTCTTTTTGAAGTCGCTTTGGATACATGCATGCGTTTAATACGTAAATGTAAATGAATTGCTCACCTGTAGCGTTTGTTGTCGACCGGGACTATATCCATAGCGATATAATACTGCTGATGAGGATCTAATCCCGCTATTTTTACACGCATCGCGGGAAACATCCGCCTGGGATTCAATACAAATGTAAATAGATACGAATTTGCATTAATGCAAAATCCAGATTTTAAACGTTGCTGCATTGTTACTTTTTCGGACTGTGGTATATTAATATTATTATGGTTAATATTATTATGGTTAATATGTTTTCACATCCATGCAAAAATTCCTTTTATGCTATAGGCTCGTATCTATATAATACAAGTGCATTTTAAATTAAGAATTAAATGTGTTCTGTTATTATATTTTATTTAAAACATTACTAGAAAATATGAGCAGATTTTACAACACAACAAATTGCGTAAAATCCAAAAGCTGGATTTGGTTTAGAAAATAAATATTATATCAATAAATATAAAGTGTGTTTGTAGTGATGCACCTGCCGGCTTTAGTGATGATCATTTCGGTTCCTATCTCGTGAAATCGCTTCCATAAGTCTGAGCCCTGCAGGTCCACACGCATCTCCTCCCCGGAGCTCGAGCCGGATGGCCCGTGGACCTGTGAGTCCTGCGATGCGGGTCGTGGACTGTCTAGCAAAACGTCTTCAGACTCCGCTGAGAAAGACAGGAAGATGTTAGCTGGAGTAATACATACTGCAAAGGTTACGACTGCAGTAAAACTGTATGGCCACGCTAACGACTGCTGTCATTGCGATAACGTGTAGCGCAATAGGGGTACAAACTGGATCTGAACTCAAAGAAATAGGCACAAACTATTACGTTCAATACAATCTTTACCTGAGTCAATAAACATAGTTGTTATATTTACAGGCTAAATATAAATTAAACATTAATGCGATTATAAACAGCTTTGAAAACACTTTTTATTTAAAATAAACGCAAGCAGTTTGGTCTGTATTTTTAGTTACTGTTTGTTGATTTTATCTGGGATGACAGTCGTTATTGGGAAAATGCCTGTTTCAAACAACAGGATTAAAAGGTTGATGGTAAGAAGCTGGACTTTTACATTTTATTCCAAGCTGTTTTTTTTCTTTTATTCATCCAAAAGCATTTACGATTTGAGTGTTTATGATTGTGGCCAAACTCATAAACACAGAATAGATTAGTCGCTCTCTTAGTGCCCATATTTATGAGTCTCATAACTGTGTTGTTTTGTGTTTCAGTTCATCCCTCATCTTTGTTGTGGAAAAGTGACTAAATAACAGAGGTATTTTCTGCTAAACATTTGTTGACACTATCCGCATTTATATTCCGTGAAAGCATTTCCTTTATTTAATAATGTTCTGTATTTATTGTGTAATATTCTTAAACACAAAACCATCGGTATTAAATAATAGAAATAATAAATATCACTCTGTATTTTCAGTAATGCCTCTACAGTACGTCCATATCCATTGGCCAATGCCCACTGAGAGCATTTCCATCATAGACTTGTTTTAGACCCGCCTGTGTTTATTTTTGCCTGCTAATCGCCCATAACTAAACTTGTTTCATCTAGTTTTAACTCGTATTGTTTGTACGCTTGCTGGTTTAGTACTTACGGGATCCGTCGCTTGGACAGTCCGTCTCACTGGCGCAACTTTTCCCAGCCCGGGTTTGCGCACCGTCTGTCAGGTTCGGCGCGTCGTTTTCGTCCTCGAAGCAGTTTTCGTTGTTGTCCTCCTCCAGTTTCCTTTTTTTCTCCGTGCCGATGAGCGCCTCCACGGAGAATGCGTGCGCCTTCAGGCTCATTGTACACGGGGACCGCCGCTTCTCCGCCATGGTTCACACCGAGCGGACAGTTCGGCCGAGATGTTTCGCGCAAAAGAGAGAGAAGTTCACCAGTAGTGCATTCGCGACAACACTTACTCTAGCATTGCGTTAGTCAAACTGCTAGTTAGCTAGTGCCCAAGTGACACTATAAAGCATGCCAAGGCCAAAGATCCTAAAAATGAAGCGACAGCCTATTTGAAACGGTCTGATCGGTCTGTCAACGCGCACAGACGCGGAGGCAGTGGCAGGGGTTGGTTAAAGTGCCAATAACAAGGGCAGGAAAGGGGGCGGTTCTCCTCCACGTCAATCACACATGGTTTCCGCCAATACGCACGCGAGTTTCATCCCGCGCCCCGCCCAGGTGTGGTGAGGAGCCACGGCTGAATGAATCATCCCGGGCTCGCCGAGCTCCGGTCATGCTCGCGGCATTGCGATCATTTTCACGCCGCGGCTGCACATGCTCCGCATGCTTCCGCGTTTCCTGCCCACCAGCCCTCATGTGAGCCAATCATGCGGAATTATTACCAAATCTACCCCTGCATGCGCGCGACGCCGGGTTATTCAACCCGGTAACGAGACATGTCAAACTAACCGGACGCGAGACACGCAGTCTTCGGTTTCTTCATACGAGTCCCCGAGAAACTCTCATTTTTACAACTATAGACACGATTTCCTGCCACTGTAAATCCCCTAAACAAATGCCTCCTATTTGTTACGTACCCATGTTCATTGCAAGTATTGGCCACTTGTGATGCAAAAGATTTTAAATAAACAATAAAAAACACTTGAAAACTATTACAAAAAATCAATGCATTATAATTATTTTGTATTAAGTCGCGTTATTACGATTTAAACTGTTTTATACACGTTTTAACAGTTCGCCACAGCCGTAATTTACCTGCCGTTTGGACCATTTTATTACTGTATGTCCAGCCATATGGATGGACACACTTGGAGCAGTCCTATACACATCCATACTTTCTATATACACACATCCACATCTACACATTTATTATATACGTTTCACAAGCCTGACAGAAGGAGTGCGCATGTGGTACGCATGCCCAAATCCTCCACAATCCTCATTTTACAAAACGCACACGCTGTTGAATATTGACTGAATATTTAACATAACATTTTTCTCTTTTTACTGTAGAGACTATCAGTATTTTTACAGAATATTAAAATACAATAAATATAATAATACACAGTAAAGCAGCAGTATTTAAGCATGCAGAACGGAAAGAAATATTAACATAAATCTTTACTATTTTTGTACAACTTGTCACATCCCAGTTTAACCCACCACCTTGTAGTCTTCACTGACTATTAGTTTGTTAAGAGTTGAGGACAACAGAGGCTCGGATTCAGACAAGCACATCATCATTTGTGGAATTAGTTTTATGATATTTTCCGATATATTCCGATGTGATAAAGAATATGAGGAGAAATCACCGATGTTTAATTTGCCTTAACGCGGTAGGACAGCGATACACAAACTTTATATAAATGTGCTTTTATGAAAATAGCGTAAATATACATGTAGGAATTGGATAGGATTTATTAGGAATAAAATGTAATATCTTTATTGTTATTAAATTCCGGCATCTTCCTAATTCTAGATTTTATAATACATGCATTTCTTGTTTTTAAACTATATAAATCGGCGATTTAAAGTATTATTACAGTAATGTAATGTTTTAAATATTTGTCAGTAACAATTTACATCATCATATTAACAAACCGATTATTCATTGGTAAAAGAATTAATGGTAACAAACCGATTATTGGTTAAAAGTTAGTGTGAAACCAAATGTACTGATCATCACGTTGGTACGTTTAACAATAAGTAAAATTAAGGCATTAATCGCTTCTTTAAAATAAACAATTACTCTTATTATTGCTGGTCTAATAACTGCTTTATTAATATTAGTATCAATTTTATTTGCAACGTCGTCTGCAGTCTTTTGCATTTTTTGGTCGTCTTTGAAGATTCATGAACAAATTATATAAACGTTTTGCTCTATAGAGTTAATGTTACTTTATTATGAGGCCGTTATTATTATTGTTGTTATAATAATAATTATTATTATTATGCAAAAGACTGCAACGAATATTTGTTTAGATCCATGTTAAATGTTGTGCTTAATTTCAGCTGTTGTTTAACAGATGCATGAAATTGCCTGACTTTTACTATCTTAGATCCTGTCGCACATAAACAGACAAAGACAAAATTATTATTTCTGCTGTTATGGGCCTGTTACCGGTTCCGTCCAGGGGTCTATCCGGACGGGTGGAAAATAAACGCGAGCGGTCAATGTCTCGTCTCAATCTAAAACATACAGTACAGTACAGAGAAAAGCTTTGGTACCCATTTCTGCCCCCGAAATTAAATCTCGGACTACGGATCCATCGTGTGCTGTAGTTGTTTTCCGTCTCTTTCACGCCATTACAATATTTAAGCATTGCAATTTATGCACTGCGATATATTCGTTCTTGGTTTACCTGAAACGCATTTAATTCGTGAACGCTTTCCGTTCACGGGACGACACGCGCAGAATAACGGGCCTTTGTGGCTCATAATAACTTACTTGCGGATGTAATTCAGAGAAACTGCCCTTTATACCCCGCGGTGGGCAATTAACACACTTCTGCGTAATGAACTCGACCCTGCACACAAAGTTATACATTTAGGCTTATTTGCAACTTTATGCAATAGATTATTGACAAAATTACAAACGCATTAAAATGTCAACAAACCAAATGTAAAAGTTGCAGAAACTGGGTTGCATCGTTGTTTTTAAAGGCCTGATTTACACACAGATGAGGCTGCACTCATGTGTAAAATGTTTGTTTACTAATCCTCGCCTTATAACCTCTGGCATCACAGAACTCAAACCCCGCAGGCTGGTTAAACCAGAGTCGGATTTGCTGCGTCTGGGCACCATATTGTTAACAGTTATTTTGCTGGTGCTAATGGCCGCGTGGCATCCAGCCAAGGGCTTTATAGCGGAAGTGGCAACGCGAGGAACGCGGGTATATGGGAGGAAAGAATAAAAAATACACTTTAAAAGCGAGAGAGACCCCATAGGTAACGCGTATGAATATAAGCAAACGACAGATAACGGAACCGTTTGGCGCATTGGAGACATTTTAGGACATCTAGCGAGACAGATTAATTCAGGATAAAATGACACGCCAGACCACCCGTAACCCACAAAACCATTCATAAAGTTAATCTTCCCGTGAAAAAGCAGTTTTTCCTGACGTGCACCATATGCACTGATGTATTTACCGTATTTATGACACATTTTATGAGGCGGATCTGATGCAGACGCACACAAACGTGCAGGTATTTGCGCTGGATTAAGCGCCAGGCGTACGCGTACACGTGGACGGGGTCAACTGTGTTTATTTGTGATTATTATTAAGGGGAAGGAAACGAAACGGGCAGGAAATATCGTTGCACGTGTGTAATAAGCCAAATTAAAGGAAAAAAACTAATGTTTTCTTTAAACGTGTTCTTTCATGTAAACTATACTGTAAACTATAACATCTTAAATAAATAACACTTTAAAATTGAATTTTGTTATGTAATGCTATGGCGTTCATTCAATTCTAATGTGACGAAATTATATAGGGGCCACAACATGTATTTAGGAAATTGTGCCTTTAATCTATAACAACAAGTTAAAAGACAAAAATAAGAATTTAAGAATTACATTAAAGGCTTAAACTATCAATAAACCCCAAGAAACTTAAGGTTATGTGGGTTTTTGTTTCATAAATTGTGAGATGTATATATGTGAGTTTTTGTGTAGACTAGTTTTAAGTTTCTTTAGGTGTGTCTTTTGTAAAGTTGTTTATTTATTAAGCAATTGTGCCATTAAACAAAACTAAAGAAATACAAATATATGCACATTGTGCTTACAACTTATATTAAGACACCAGAAAATATTTCTGTAACATTTTACTTGATTAATGATGAAGATAAGTTGGTCTTAATAAAGGGCTGCTGACGGGGCTGTAGGGCAACATAAAACATAACGACTGAGAAACGCTGTTTTAAGGAAAGATCAATGAACCATAGCAGAGAAAGCGTATGTGCAGAGGATGAAAAATGCGATGTGCTTCCTCACCTTTGCCTCTAGAGGGTGATATAGCGGCTTCTCGCTCTGTAGAGCCACAGCGGGGAACATGAACGCCAGTCAGAGGGTCCCTGAACCTTCTGGGACCACATTAACGTGAGACGGATGATGTGCCATGAAACTACTCCCTCTCGCAGAGCAAAACGACAAGAGGAAGTGTTGAATAGAGAATGGGAAAGAGATCACAGGTCAGAATTGGGGGGCAGAAGAGAATAAGATGAAAAGTTGGAGAAAACAGCGGAGCAGAGAGAGCAGGTGTTGTTTTTAGGAATTTAACTCTCCTGAGAAGAGAGAGAGAACGATTTAAATCCAAAAGCAATAAAACCATGAATGGGGAGCTATTCGGAGAAAACAAGTGGGAACAGGAATGAATAAAGAGAAAAAACCAACGATACTGTATCTTATGACATGCAGAATAGCCTAAACAGCCACCGAAGGAAAAAGTCCCAGGTTTTTATTTTAAAACCAACTTTTAAAAATGAACCACAATCTTTCTGTAACCGAGATAAGACTCTGGTCATCATTATTATGTATAATCACAACATTAATCTTTAGTTGAGGTTTATGTTTATATAGCAGAATATTTCACAATCAATTACATTTTGAAACTATATAAAATAATCATTGTTCTGAAAATAATATGTTTTGCATCCGTTTTATTTCCTCTTTTTAACATAATAATGATTTAAAATTTGAGCTGTCAGGTTTTATTTCCTGGAAAATGTCAGTGTGGCTTCATTTTATTTTAACATGCGTTTAACATGTAACCTGTTATTTTGATGTTTAAACAGAGATGGCAGTAGAGAGGCGAAAGTTTTTCACAATATTTTTGTGTTTATTTTTTCTGTCAATCTTTACCAGTTCATTAACACACTCTTACACACACACACACACACACACACACACACACACACACACACACACACACACACACACACACACTAGTTTAATATGCAGCCCTTTTGCATGTCCTGTTGACACTGCAGTTTTCCCTAGCTGTGTATGGTTCTAATATTGATATCTGTGTATAGGACTAATATAATTATACTGTGTCAGACAGGCTATGTGAATTTATGGACACCTGCAAAAACACCACGAGGACCTACTGAAAATATCCGTGCTGTCAGGCAGCCGCAGGGCAGCCCCGTTCCGGGACCTGAACTGTTTGATATTTTATGAATGAAAGTGTGGATAAGAGGGAGCGAGAAAAATGAGAGAGCTCACATGCATGCTTATGTACACACAAGCATTATTTTCTCTTCCTTAAGGTTGTCATCAGAAGGGGTCACACACACAGAACACATTTTGAGAGCAGATATGAAACACTTTAATAAACTGAGGAACTGTTTCCCAACGGCACGTAGTCAGATGTGAGCGGGTGTGCGATCAGGTCATAGTTTTAGAGTTGGTGTTTTTAATGCTGTGAAATCTTTTGGGCTTTGTGATTGGTTAATCGTTAAAATAATCAGATGGGTGACTGTGAAAAGTGTTGCTGTAGTGAGTCAGTATATGTGCGTGTGTGTGCGCGCACCCAAAAAAGAAACACATGTCAAGCAAGCACGTGCCCATAAACATTATTTGTGTCTTTGGTAAACATGTTGCATGATTATTTGAAAAAAAGTGTTTATCTAAAACACTGGGGCAGAAATCGAGCGCTCACACGTGTCAGTCCAATAATGACGGACTTTCCGCTCGTCTTATTTCTGTTCACATTTTTTATAACATCAGCAAATAGGCGGACTGTCAACAAAGATTAGGAAATGTGACAGGAAATAACATTTTAATCCATGTACATAAACAAACAGGTTCCTGTTGAACTATTTAATGTTTTTTTCTGCTGGCTTACCTCATTACCAGTTTCTCTCTCTCTCTCTCTCTCTCTCTCTCTCACACACACACACACACACACACACACACACACACACACTTGACAAGTTTAATCATTTAAACTTGAAGACAGGTACACAGTTGTTCTTTCTTGCTTCAAACTCAAGCAGATTTTACAACATAGATGGTGAGAAACACGTTTTTGTGACCTCTCTCCATCCTTCTCTCACTCTTCTTCTCTCTCTTCCTGTTTTATATGCTCCTTTATTTCCTTTCCTGCTGCTTAAAGCCAACCACCATGAAACCACGGCCACATTAGAACCTTTAACTGGCTCAGGCTGCCCCAGTACTGGCACTATACTGGCACAACCCCCCTTATCACTGTCAGTCATGTTTCATCACCCTTCAGCCAATCAGATGTCATCACAGACAACCTTAAAGAGACCCTATAAAACTAAATTCAGTCCCTTTAAAAATAGAAAAGCCATTTAAAAACTAAATTAAGCTCTTAAGTCTGAGGGAACAGGAAGTTCCACCCGGCTTCAGTGTTGAGAAACTTGGGGCGTGGCTTGTTTTTTTACTGGGTATTGATTGGATATAGAAAACTGAACAGAGTTGTTATTTGGATTAAAGATTAAAGAGGCACATAAATTTAAAACAAAAGACATGCATGGATAAATCATTTATAATAAATGCTACAATATTTTATGGTATTTAGTTTCATAGTGACTTTAACTTTTCTGCTCTTCTGAGGGATTTTAAGCAGAAACTTCTAGAGTTGGTCTTTATTGGGCTTCGTGCTTAAATGTTTGTAAAATGGAGGAAGAAACAGAGTCATAAAGACCAGCTGTATTGCGATGACTTTGAGGTTCTGTAAGGATGAAGTCATCAAACGACATGAGATGACAGATTTCTGAAGGGTCATTTTATACGGCCGGGGTCAAGCTGTGGTTTGTCGCTGTCCCATGTGGTTGAAAAAATCTCCTCAAAACACACACACACAATTTTCCCCCATATGTTCACTCCTGTAAACCTTCTCTTTCCAATGATGCCATCAGTTAATCAGCCAAAACGCAGCAGAACCAAAGCATTGATCTCAACATGTGGTCAAACATAAGGGTTTATCTTCTTGTCAGCCAAACCGAAGCAATTTTTAATTATTGAGACCATCCAGTGCTAGAATTTTGTGTGTGTTTGTGAGTGTTTGTTTGTGTGTGTGAGTTTGTTTGTGAGTGTGAGTTTGTGTGAGTTTGTGTGTGTGAGTTTGTGAGTGTGTGTGAGTTTGTGAGTGTGTGTGTGTTTGTGTGTGTTTGTGTGTGTTTGTGTGTGCGGGTTATGTATGATTGTACCATAATGTGCTTTGTAGTTTGTTCTTGTACGTTTGCTTTAAGGGTTATTGTTGCGTTCTGTTTATTAGGTTCTCAGAACTGAAAGAAGATTTGTAGATGAAAGTTTCTAAGTGCTTTAAGTTTCTAAGAATGTGAACTAACAGAGCCAAAGTTGAAACAGGTGTGTGTGATTATTCCTGGTGTGGCTGCAGTCATTAGCAGCTGCAGTTAGGTTGAAATCTTGAGAAGACAAGACGAGAAACTCTTTCATCCGTGCGTTACATAGATGATGTGAGGTGACCGCTATAAAGTTTATCAACTAGCACAGCTGAACATCAGGCTGTCGTGTGAGTTCTCATGTGTGCTTTTATGATGCACTATATAACTTTATTGTGCAAGTGTCAGCGTGTGTCGAATGTGATGAAATACATGGAATTTCAATATATTGTGGAAGCATGTGCATAAAACTTGTCTCTCTGTAAACAAACGTTGTGTGTTTGTGAGTGTGTGTGTGTATTTGTGAGTGTGGGCATGTGTTTGTGAGTGTGTGTGTTGCAGGTCTGATCGTTGTTCACCTCCAGCTGTGGTGAGATCTTTCTCATTACCTTCTTAAAATGTTCCTGTTGTAATTTTTAACCAACAACCAGGTAATTATTTGTACGTCTGCGCTCATTTCATTCATGGATGTAATTATACTGTACAACTCAATTACAACTCAATTCGTAAACAGTCATTTAACTCCACTCTTTACAATTCAGACACCAGTCAGAACTCATGCCGACTGACTGGGCCATCAGGCCCATAATGTCTGTTTGCAATTAAAAAACTGGCCCATCTTTATGCATATTTATGTCAACAAATTGATGACAGAGTTTTGACCAAATAAAATCCTATCGTTACATTGAGAACCCCTGGCATATTGCTTGTCTAAACCAATTTAATCTGCTGCGTTAAAAACACAAAGCAGGCTTTTTCCACAGCCCTCAGTTTCTGCCAAATCTACATATGCCTCAACACAAGCACTTACAAGGGAAAAATATCCATCAAATCCGCTCTGCGTGGCCCGAGGCAAACTTGGTGAAATAGACAATTTTGTTTAGACAACATAAAAGCAGTAATGTGATCCAACACGGCAGTAACCCTCATGTAAACATGGAGAAATTTTCGTGACAACACCGACGTGTGTTAAACGCAGCATTCGAATGCTAATGTCAGCAAAATGTATTTTTAAAACAGCACAGGCAAAAACTGCAGTCGTATGTTTAAATGATCCATTTGACAGTGTCAGGGTCAATCAAAATTTGGTTTTACTTTTTAAGCCCCCTCTGCCAACATCCCACAACTTCACAGACTGCCATATTTAGCTGTTTGGCACTGTTTAGAGCACCATAGTGACTCACACACAGTGAGCAGTTTCCAAATAAGCTAAATTAAGTGTTGACTCTTTCTCATTTTAAAGCTGCAATTCATAGCTGTTGCCTCTCTGTCGCCATCTCTGTTTGAATTAGAAATTGCGGGTCACAATGGACTGTTTATTATGCTGATGCCAAATTGACATTTCCTGGAAAACAGCTCAGATTCTACATCATTATTATAAACGTGTCCCTGTTCATTGGTGTAAGGAGACTGTTTTGAACACTGATTTATTTTATTAACTTGCTTAATGACTGTTTCTTGTTTATTTTAAACCCAAGAGACTGCATTACAGATTGCATTCAAATCTACTTGGTTGAAAGACACAGAATGGATGTGTTTTGGCGAATCATGTTAATTATGATAATAATGTCTTACAGTTATTCTTTGCTGCAGTGCTGTGCTGATGTGGTATGAACATGATTCATTTCATACCGAACCTGTGGACAGACTCTCAGCAGGGAGCAGAGATCATTTTAACCCCCTGATCGTTTTATAAAGCAATTCACTGGAAAAATAAAGCAAAGCTTATTCAGTCCACGTCTTAAAAGCAGGGCAGACTCTGCAGTCTCGTGGCCCTGTGGTGAGGGTTCTGGATCGGTTCTGAAATATGATAAGAGCTGTGGTTCTGTCCTCTGCCTCATGTGCATCACACTGAGGTCTAACTTTAACAGGTTACAGGAAGTCCATGGTGGCCCTTTGGGGACAAATATAATTTGCATTGAAAGGTAACGGTATATTTGTCTTTGATTTATGAAGCAAAAAAAGTTGCCAGACGGTCAAGTTTTTTGTTTAGTGCCTGTGTGGCTCCATATTCTGGCGTTCCAAAGCGCTTACGATTCGTTTGTTCCTGATTATGTCTGCTTTTGTTGTTTACATCCACATGTTTTCGGACCCAATCCGCCCATGTCTTCACATCTGATGGTTGTTAGGAGTGGACAGTGTAGTGTGTTAATTCGCTGTGACGTTTGTTTGTGTTGTGTATTGTGTTCGAAATGAGCTGTTTCCCAAGCAAATGAAAAGAATCATTCTAATGTCAAACATTAAAGCTCTTGGACCCTTCACTGTTGTCCCTGTTCTGGGAGTGAGACACAGATCAATATAACGTCCCGAGGAAATGGTTTCAGGTCACCGAGCGCTGGCTGTTTGGCGACACCATCAGGCGGAAAGTGGAAAATCAGTCCTTTCATTTAGTCACAAATAAATTGTGTTTGTGTGACCTGACGTTCCCAGCATGCTTTGAGAACGTTCCCAGGAACGTCTTGTGCAAAAGGCCTTTTGTGCAAAGAAGATAACAAAGAAAATCCCTGGATTTGACCAGCGCTATGAAATCACTCTGTTGTATTCATCTGGGAGTACTGCAGCTATGAATCATGTCAGATACATCGGTTCTGTTTTCGGCTAAGCAGGGTTCACTTAAACCTCACTGTCCTTTAAGACACGTTTACACCCTCAGCCGGTAATGCGCTCAAGTCCTGTGTAGTGCTGTAGCAGATGAGACGACCGCTGTTAAATACATTCAGTTCAAACTCAGTGTATTAAAATACTACAGCCTTTGAATTCCTTTCAGGGACTAATTTGGAGGCTGCCAGGCTAGTCAGTGGTCATAATGCATGAAAGATTGTTTTGTATTTAAGTATTTGTCGATATGCTTTACACAAATGAAGACAACTTCATCATTCTCTCTCTCCCTCTCTCTCTCTGGTGTGAGTAAGCGTTGAAGTTACATTTCGCTGAAGTTTCCATCGTAAAACGTCGATGCAGAATCACTTCTGGCTTTCAGCGTTGCACTTCTCCGTCTTTTCTTCTTTTTTTTGTCAACAGCTCTGTGAAAGAAAGGCATAATAAAACGTAAGAATTTTAACCAGCTCTTCAAGCAGTCGTTTTTAATTTGCTCTCCTGTGGGATTTGGGCCCTGTTAGCCCCTCTCGACTCGACCCGAACTTGTTGAGCTTGCTGAGCGCTCAAGCATGATGGTCTGAACTTCACAGAGAGATGGGTGGAGCTGTTCTGGTGTGTGTGTGACTGTACATAAAAGCGGGTTTACTGCAGTAAAACATTGATCTCATGTCCATTTAACATTTTATTGTCACGGACTGTGTTGAAATTATTAGGAAGAATCTTTGAGCACAAAATTTGTATGATTATCATATCATTTCCTGTGTGTGTGTGTGTGGTCTGTGATCTTTAGCCCTTGCACCTGCAGCGCTGTGGTCTCTCCACACTAAGGTTTATTTAGATGAGAAGCCACACACACACACACACACAGACACAGACACACACACACACTTAAAGATTAACCCTCCCATCCCATGTCTCCCAGTGGAGGGCTTTTAAAATTAAAATCAGCCCCATGTAATGACAGATGAAATTACAAAGAGAGAAAGACACTGAGAATAAGAAATGACTTCATATTTACCATCAGCAGGGCTTCTCTGATCAGACGGGTTTGTGTGGTCCTGGATGTCATTTGCTAGTATAGAAACATGATGCATGTTACGTTTTCTGAATGTGTGCAATGTTTAGCTCCAGATGTCTTACATTCTAAGCTTTTTGAAGACATAATTCTTGGTGAGAGGAACAGAATTCATATTAAGTAAATCCAGTCTTCATTAATCAGTGTCCCTTCAACTGGTTATTTAAATACCCCAAATACTTAGTTGGTAAGAAATTTTAGAGATCTGGGTTATAATTTATGGTTTTCAATTAGATTTGTCAAACCGCCATAAGTTTTATAAATCTTAACAAATGTGTTTTGCTTTATAAAGCAACAATAGCAAACATTTTCAAATAGCAAAATGTTAAAGAATGAATAAATGACAGGTTTTAAAATCGTCTGTAAATAATCGTCTGTATTTTTTAATGCAGGCTTGTGTCGGATAAATGCTTTACTCAACACGCTATTGAATCACAAGCGCACAACAGCTCGGCCCGTCGTATCAACACTGCGACCTCCTCACATCTGCTTCTCCTCATCTCACCGCAGCCTGACTCAACATCCAGGTATTCATGACAACCTGGACTCTGTTTCCAGTCTGGGATTTGCAAAGGAAAGAAAAGTGTGTGAGGGAACAAACAGCCAGGTGAAGCCGGAGTGTGTGTGTGTGTGTTTGGCACTCATTTAGCCAGCGTGTCTGTGTATGTGCGTGTAGCAAGTTATGACCTGCTAAAACAGCCACATCTTAGTCTGCACACTGTAAATCAGCAGGAAGCACCAACACAACAGGGTGATTGGTGGAGTAAAGCCACGCCCCCAATTACTGCAAACCATTATGCCAATGTGCTAACAACGTTCCTCACAGCCAACTTTACTCTATTTAACCTCTATATAATCAGAGACCTGATTCCAGTAACAGTTTACCATCTACATCTCTTTGTGATCTGTGTTATTTACCCAATATAGACTAAATAATATTGTTTATTTCTAAATATCTCAAGTGTCATGCTAATGATTTGATCTGCTATAGTTTAGAAACTGTTACTGGATGTATCCCATCATGCACCTGTCTCAAGTATTTTGTCCTTAATGTGGGTTTCGTTCATTAGCTTTATTAAATCTTCTTCTTCTTTATTAAATCTTCTTCTTCTTTATTAAATCTTCTAAAATCTTAAATCTTAGCTTCTATGATTTAAAAATCTACTCTCTAGTTATTGCCTTAAAGCAACGTGGCTAGTTAAAGTGTATGAATACCGGATCTGTTTTAGGTAATCGGTAATATAGGATGATCATGTGATTATGAAATTGACCAATCAGAGAGCAGTTTTAAGCGTGGAGTCTGCCTGGTAAAGCCGGCCGTGGCACTGAAGGTGTTAACCTGTTGCATGTGAAGCTGAAAACAGCTCTGTGCATTAAACTCACACATCATTAGCGAGGTGTAAATCCACAACCCTCACAGACACACACTCGCACACTGAAGATTGTTTTGTGGGTCCTAAAGGCATACCGCTGAAAATGGACCCAGTTTAACACGAGTTTAATTGGCTGTTTCTGTCTGGCAAACAAGGTATGCCATTAACAACATAACACACAGAATATCAAGCGCACACTCACAGGAGTTAAGATTGTGTGAATAAATACAACTGACTGACTAGGTTAGGTTGAGGGTAGCTGATGGTTTAGGCCGGCAGGATAGTGTTATGAGACAGAACAAGGGTGTGTGTGAGACAGAGAGAGAGAGAGAGAGAGAGAGAGAGAGAGGGAATGATTGTGGACACGAGGGTGGCATTGTCGTTTGCTGAGGCGTTTGAGTTGAGTTGTGGTTTTTCCTCTCTTATATTCGATGACTTTATTAAACAGTGATTTCTTTGGCATTCGTCACTTTCAAACACACACACTCTTTAACCACACATGCAGCTGGTGAGTCTGGTTTGATGTGGCAGCCTTTTAAAAACCACATACTCCGAAAAAAAGACAAGAGGGATTAGAGGGGGCTGTGACTTTAAAGCAGAAATTACACACTATATATAATTATATAGTATTTTAACATTATATTGTATATATATTACATACAAACCAATGCAGTACATTTAGCAGTTAAATGTCTTATGTTATTACATTATTGACTCCTTTATCTGTATATATATTTATGGTATACTAAAAAGTATATATTACACAATAATCAAAAATATTAAACTACTTATATGTATTAAAACTTATTTAATAAAGTTATTAAAAAAATTTAAAAGTAGGACTGTCTCTAAATACTGTAATATATGTGTGTTTAATGTAAGCGGTTTAATGGATGACTTTTGCATTCTCTCGTTTACAGTAAAGGAGAGAGAAAGTGTATACTTGTTGTTTTATGGAGCAAACAGTTGCTTGCATTAGTGCTGGTAAAACTGGCAAAGTATTTAAAATGTACATTAAAACAGCGCAAATTAAAAACAGATTTTTACTAACACCATGATGCATTGAAGATTGCAGTAACCCACAGCCTCAGCTCAACACACACACACAAACACACACACACACACACACACTTATTATAAAACATTTCAGGCTATTGAAAAATATATCTCTGCTCAACATGCATAACCCTTCTGTCTCTCTCTCCTTCTCTGAGAAATGATGAATCTGCAGTTAAGATTCATCAGTGCACAGACTGTAATTCACTCGGAAGGTTTTGGCCGGGAGTTGAGTCTTTACAGGCCTGAGAAAACACATGTATTGTTCCAGTTGTTTCCTTTCAATAAAAGCCACCACTTAGCACTTCATTCAGAGCACTTCTGATAAAATGATGCAGGTTAATGAAACAGGGAAAAACATGAGTGTGTAAATGGGGGTCTGGGGTAAGAGGGGCAGATAGAGGCGTGTTTGCCCGGCCTGGCACAGGGGAACATATTATTGCTGTGCCTTCATGCCCCTTTAAAATTGCTGTAAATTTAAGCATTATCAACAATTCACACATCCAAACCCCAGATCATGTGAGGAGATGGACAAATTAATAAACAACTGCTGAATGTTTTTAGGAGGGTGGAAAGTTTTTATATTCTGTATTTTTCATATCACCAGCATTATCAATTTTTATTCTCACATTTTACGGTTTAAGTTTAGGTTGCAAGAACATTTCTGGATGTAAGAACATGTTTATTAAGTAACAAAAATGTTAAAAATATTGTTTTGAATGTTCTAGGAATGTTCAAAACATTGTATTAATGTTACTGCTTAGTTTTAAGAATGTTATTCTTAAATATTTTTTTGTTTTGTAACATTTATATGTATATATATATGCATAACATTAGTTTTTTATCGTGTTGAAGGAACTTTCAGACAACGGTAGCCAATGTTTTGAGAATGTGTCCTGTTAGCCGGGTTCTCTTCCTTTGACTTTTTCATGTGTCACACACACTTTTTCATTCTGTCTTCACTTTCTGCCCATATTCATACTCTCTCTCTCTCTCTCTCTCTCTCTCTCTCACACACACACACACACACACAGACATATAAAGGAATCCCTCCAAACTCACCCTCTGTTCTATTTTCAGGAGAGAAGCCAAAGGCAGCCATTAGCCCACCACACACTGCTATTAAACTTAATATAACACCCTTTCCACAAAACACATCCATTATACTGCAGAGTCTCTGCTGTTGACTTTGGGTGCACAGATGACCATGTGAACAGGAAATCTCTGGCATTGTGGTAGAAAATAAAATCTGTGTGTTTGAAATGAGGTAGAGAAAGTCAAATAATTGTAAATTTACAGTCAAGGCATCCGCTGAAAGACAGATTTTTGTCAGGAAATCATACAATGCTTTCAGAAAAACAGTTTGCATGACAAAATGTTTTGGTGCAGTTTTCAACTTAACAACCTTTCATTCTTCCCCATTTTAATTTACTTTATTTTAACTGACCCTTTATTTCTAATTTATTAGTTTCTGTGTCTGTGTTGTTTACAATGTAAGGCAGTAGAGATTCAGGACTCAGTAAAGACTCTATGTAACTAAACTACAGTTTCTCTGCTGGTTTTATTCTGCATCTCAGTTTCTCTTTAGCGCCCTCGTCTGAAAGCTAGCGAGATAGTTTGAAGACCAAACCTTCATTTCATTCTAGGTCACTTGAGGAAACGCCAGGAATCTCATGCAATAGAAGAGTCTTTCTCCGACCCTCTTCACACGCATACACGTCTAGAAGAATAATAGTACATTTTTTAAACTTCTGCTTCCATTAGCACATCATAACATCTCACAACATCATAACATAACATCTACTATACACCAGTTAATCTCCGAGGAGATTTTTACTGCAGCTACACTCTGTTGATTTAGGCCCTAAAATCTGTGCTTTTAGCGTACACAGAAACACACACACATTTGTCACACACACAGGCCGTAGCCCACATCCTTTAGAAGGTGTGCAATTTATGAGCTGTGAGCGCAGCGTGGCAGTTTCACCATCTGCGTTGCTCACAAACTCACACACAGCTTTTCATTAGAACACAGTAATTAAGCCA
>JBAJNP010000829.1:14871-77856 GCA_036877545.1 Yasuhikotakia modesta | reverse complement strand
ATAAAAACTTTACTGCCTGTGATTGGATGACATGTCTGACCATATGTGTAGCATGTGTTTCCTGTGAAGACACCGAATGTTCACTGTGTGCAAATCAATGCAAGATTAAACACAGCCAAAACTGACAAACACACAATCTGCCCAGACAACAACACAGATCAAATATATGCAAATGTGGCCAAACACATATACAGCAACTAAAGCAGCAGATAAATCCATGAGAAAACAAGTTTGAAATAAAAGTGTTGTTTATTTTGCCTGGTTAAACAATTACAAACACACATTTAATTCTGTACGTTTTAACACTTGTATATTGCACTGCAACCTTGGATAATGAAAATTCCAACTTCAGCTCCACATGATCAGCTGACTGATCACAGATCAGTCCCAACACAAGCTGAGAACACATTCACTCTTATCTATTTAGTATAAATCCTGTTTCATCTATCAGACAAAAGCCAGCGGTTCCGTTTATCCGTTTATTTAGAGAGCTCCTCCGTTCTCAAACTAATCAGCATGTAATCCGACGAACCGGGCTCAGGCGTTTGTGGCCCGCGGGTTTTACCATCCATAACATTAATCCTGGAACCATACCGACCCGTGTTGCACCCTTCTCAATTTCACGAAGGACTTCCTTAACAGCAACTACCCTGCGCAAATGAGATTACAGAGTCTGTTCTAAAGATTACAGAGACTATTGCTAAAGAGAAAGAGCTGGACAGGGGCATTAACCAAGTGTGACATAACAGAGGATTGTGGGTAGGCATTTACAGCTACAGGGCAAAGAGGGTATTAAATACATCTGGAAATGAAATTATAATGGAGACCTGGAATGTATCAGAGGAAAGAGTGACAATATGAACATAATATGGTGATATGAACAGATAATCAATGTTAAGGAACTTACAAAGGAACCCGGGGGAAACTGTGAGTCTGTGAGTCCATAAAGATCTGCAGACCAGATCTATTGCTCTATTAAAGTGACACACACATCCATTGAACCCCCGCCTAGCAAATGAGGGTCCTGAAATTCCACTGAATGAGATCAGAATGAATCCAATCCCACCTCATCGTTATCGCCGCACCGGCCGCCATACAATTATGTAGAAAATCGACTTCATATTCAAGGTAAACTCAGCCGGGGGGGCACTGGCCATCACAGGGGTCGGTCTGGGTTCATGCCAAACTTGAGAATGAAAGCGGAAGACCTCTTCTCAGCTCCTGATTTGGTTTGGACAAATCGAGTGTGAAACCTCATCCCACTAAATGTCAAAACAAACACAATGAGTTCTTTGACATCATTACACACCACTTTAGAGGAACTGAGAGATTGTAAAAACCAAGAGATGTTTTCCTCAGAGACATGACATTTTAATTTGCGACTGACCGCTTTCATTGTACAAAGTGTTAAAATGGACTCTGGGGATGTAATAGTCAGTCTCTGAGGTAAATTGTGAACTAATGGTACAGCGTGTGGGTCTTTCTGCTGTCAGCATTAAAGTAGTTGATCATTAATTCATATTATTATGGCTAATACCCTGGAGATCTAACAGCTAGCATGCTAACCATTAGAACATAACTTTCTTCAAAGATTTTAGCAAGTGACTACAGGTGTACAGTAGGTCATCTCATTAACATAGATAATATTTATATTTTGTTATACAAAGCAAGACAGTTTCCAGAAGTTTCCAGAACTTTTTAGGGCCACAATCAAATAAACAGATGGATAAAACAAAATTGTAAATGATACAAAGTTTAAATTTCTGCCTTAAACTTAACAGCAAGGGGTAACTGATCCATCGGCCCAACAAATCTAATAAAGGAAGAAATGGAAATCACCCAAAACTAATTCTCATCTTCTTGTACAGTCATCTGTGACACACACATACATTTAAAGTTTCTGTAACAGGCCTTTAAAATCTGCCTGAAATCTTTCAGCCTTATCTTCTTTCCAAGAAAAAGCTCCGATCGATTCATCTGTCAGATGCTGAGGAAAGCATTCATGAACCTGTCAGAACACGGTTCCTCATTATTGATTTATAAATTCAGAAATGACGGTCCCTCGTGTCACTCTGAGGATTAACATTACCATTTAGTGCACGTCTCTGCACAATTTCAGCTAAAGTACCTCAAACTGTCTCCATTTTAATGCCACAGAAGCACGTTCGGCCCTGTTAATGTTTAAAAGATCTGCGCTCTGGTTTTGTGCTTAAAACTTTAAATGTCACATTTGTTCTTTGTTACCTCAGAATGAGGAATCAGATGGACATTTTTATCAATGTATTGATTAATCACAACCATAACAACCACCTATATATCAGTGCCAGCAGTAAGCAGCTGTTTGCATTACACAAACCGTGACACGAAAGGGAGGCAAGAGTTCAATCTGTGTTTCAAAACCTACCTAAACTTGCCTAAAACATTTAGGCAAATCCAAGGTTTAGCCAATGTAAGTCAACCTTTCACTAATACACACTCCAGTGCTCTCTCTCTCTCTCTCTCTCTCCATATCTCACTTATTTTTCTATAAACTTTCTATCTTCCAACTTTTCAAGTTTTCAGGGCTAGTAAATCTTTTATTTAAACACAGCAACTCCATTTTTTATCAGAAGTTCTCACTGCAAAACTTTTTAACAAACTGGCAGTCAATGATATAAAAATCAACTTTCCTCAAAATTCAATATTCTTGAGTTTTCTTCTAACTACAGTTATTGAAACAGATGAAATTAGTGAACTTTTCAGTTTTAGTTCCAGTAATATTGAGAGATTTACCAACTAAAAATTGACTTGTTACAGATGACTTTAGGATTAACTGAATTTTTTTACCTCATCAGCAAATATAGCAAATATATAAATACTTTAGTCTGTTTCTCAAGCAAACGCTTGTTTAAAGGTTAAGATATTGGTACTGGATACCAAGATGAAAACACTAATACTACAACTCCCACTTTCCAAGTGACCGGAATACAGTCTGAGCCCTCATCCTATGTTCTTCCTTATCTCCACATAATCACACACTTTCACAAAGATTTCAAACAGGAGTTAAATACGGCAAAATGCCTTAAACAGGTCACCCTGTACAGTCATTTATTCATCACACAGTAGTGCTAGTCGCACAACTCGCTAGAATTAGCGGGACTGTGATGACAGAGGAGAAAGTCTGTTAGAATCTTGGAAAGAAAAAATACTAAATCATTTACATGGACTCTTGAAGAGACATGAAAGTTCTTGAGATGTGGCCATGCCTTTGCCCTCTCTCTCTCTCTCTCTCTCTCTCACTCCCTCACACACACACACACACACACACACACACCATTAGTGCTTCTATAAATCATTCTCTTCATTCTCTTTGCTAACAGAAATTTCCGTCACCTTCAAGCAGCCCCTGATGGTTTCTGCACAGCATGGGAAAGTTTGTGAAGAACATGTTTAACAAAACTACTGGACATGAATGTTTTATCTTAACTTGCTCTCAAACACTGCAAACATAAACAGCTTGTGACAGCCAAGAGCTGCACACACACACACACACACACACACACACACACACACAGACACACACACACACAGCTCATTGTATTAATGAGGACATCTGGCTGAGAGTGAGGGGGTGTGGCCTGATTCTACATCCAGATATGCAAATTAAGGGTTCATCTGGATCTGACAGGATTGCGGCTCCTGGTGGGGTTCTGGGTCATGCTAGCAAAGCAGAATTAGCAGAATGAGAATATTTTTGCTAATTACTCATTAGTGAGTTAGATGACGCTTTGATCCAATGTGACGTTTGGTGGACAATTTGAATAAAAGCATTGCAATGGGAGAAACCAATTGCTGCAGAAAAACATGCGAGAATGCATTTCCTGTTTCCTAATTAAAGTGATTATAACGGTTTCACAGCACAAGATTTACCGTTAAAACGCAGCGTAGATTTACATAAAGGTATTTAGCACAGCGCTGTATGACGGCCAGACATCCTGCCCACTTTAAAATACTGCACAGCCGTCCCTCAAATTAACTGCCAGGAAACGAAGGTATTCAATAAAAGCAGACTGGGGGAGTTTTAATGCTGAAATGACAGACAGGAGAGCTGATTTACAGCCCAGGGGTCGAGATGATGATGATTTTCATAGCGAGGCGGCAGATCTAGAAACCAGGAGTGAGAGCAGATGGCAACTGTTGAGATGTGTTATGAACAGAAGAGATGAGGCCAAAATATCTGGTGTCACAGTGACTGATTGGCAGGTTTCAGTATTTTAACCGACTGTCACTCATTTGCCTTAATTTTGTCTCAGTCGATGCTGTATGTTGACTGTCAATACACTGCTGCTACGACCTTCACACACATATAATTAGCCACTTGTCCCTCTGACGTTATATGACGGGTGTATTTACACCTGTCACTTTATCAATGCTGATTAACCAGATCTGGTTTGTGTGCACATTCAGTCCACTTCAGTTACAAACATAAATGTGTCTTTATAAAACTGACATGGAGCTAATCTGCTGTTCCAGGATTATATGCAAATATACCGAAGCTAAGTTTCATGGTGATGCTAATTCTCATGATGTGGTTTGAGGGATCCGGACAATTTTCAAATTGAATCACATTTCATCATTTCCTCATTTCCTGATGTCAACAAGATAATACGCTCTGGGATTTAATGTGTGTTGTTGCATTTAAAACTATGTGGACACAAGTTTGCAAATTAGTTCAGAGTCTGGGCCAGCAATGGGATTTTATAGGGAGAGAAAGAGAGAGAGAGAGAGAGAGACATATGCTGGACACTTCACTGGCTAGCAGGTAAATGCTAACACCTCTAAGGTATGAATCACACTGAGAAACACTTTAAGCTGAAGTGTCTCAACCAGAAAACAAGCACAAGTTTAAAACCTCCCTCTAGCTGGGACACCTGTGTGTCTATGGCTATGATCTGAGTCCTTTGTCACAGACCTACAGCATGAATTGCAGATGAGCTTCAGTGCTATAAAAATTCACAGGACATTTAATCTCAGCCTCCAGGTCAGAAGTATTTGAATAAGAATCTAAATGACTGACTGTTGTATATACTGTTATTAAAACCACCTTTTCTACACATAAACTGCACACTGAGATCTGACATAACATGATCAGACACGTTACATTGTTATCAGTTAAACCTTCATCACCTCCGTGTTTTTGAGCGTCACCTCCGGAACTGTTTCCCATGCAAACATCACCTCTAATCTCGGTAAAGCTGCTGTTTTGTAGCAAGTGTCATTACATAAAGTGCTGCACAAATGAATCAGAATCGAACTGAGTGAAGATTTGGCTGAGGACTGAGCAGAAGTTGATTTCAGTCATTTGCACGACAGATTCTGAGAGCAGACTTTCACAGCGCCGCTTAATGAGAATATTTTAGCTTCAATCTGAATTCTATGAATGTCACCGCTGTCGCTTTCTCCTGGGTGGCTAAAGCAATCTCTCTCCCTCCCTCTCTCTCTGATTCTTGGGGGCTTGTAAACAAACCAATAATGGTGGTGAGAAGATCAATAGGTTAAGATGCTGAACCGAACGTTCTTGATGAGTTTGACCTGGCAGCTAAGATTACATGCACTCAGCATTCTGTAACTCAACACATGGTGCGAGAGGTCATAGGTCAACTGCCAAACTGCTCAACAGGCCATGACCTGAGGAATCATTTTTTTCTGGACCTTATGAGATTGTGAGACTTCCTTCAGAGTCTAAGAAAAGATCTCACCTCTTTATTTCCTCCTGAAACCGAGAAAGAGAATATGCAACTTATTAACCAAAAATACTGTTATTTGTCATGCCAATTTAATGCACAAAGTTTCAACTGAAAATGTAATTAGGAGGAGACAGAATTAAAGTCTGTGTTCAAACTCACAGGAACCCAATAACTGCGTATCATGGTAGACAGAAGACATGCACTGACACATCATCTTCTCTCGTGGTTCCAAAGGAAGCTCTTGGCTAATGCAGCAAACACCAATTAAAGGGCTGGTTGGATTCCAAACTACTGGTGACATTTGGAGAGGAATTCTCACCTCGCCTGAAGACAAATATCTCGAGTGCTTCTGTCTAACATCTGTAACACCAAAATCAGCATCTGTGTCTGGAAACAGAAAACTTGCACTCAGTGGAGAGTCTGAGTGGACAATTTAAGAACCCGTTCCAATGGTTATAAACATGCCAGAAAACCCAAACAAAGTTTCTCAGTACGATTCAAAGCTCAGAGCTGTCAGGATTTACCTGTGGAGTGCCCAGCACAACAGAATATCAACATATGTTCTCGTTCTCTCTTTCTCTCTCTCTCTTTCTCTCTCTCTCTGTTTCCCATCAAATCCAGTTGCTGTCTGAAAACAAAACCTCAGAATCTGAACAGATTTGCAAATTTAGGTTCTTTCCTAGGTTTTAATGCAACAAAACACACATAGCCAAAATAACCCAGAGTGTACTATCTTGTTACCATAGCGTGCAGCACAATGATGAAATGCTGAATGATGTATTTAGTTTGAGAATCGCTCAGGCAGTTCATTATTCAATGCATGCTGACAAAAATACCAGAGAGCCCCTCAAATCTACTGCACTGCTTTACCAGATAAAACAACAAAGCTCAATTAGTTTCAAACTCAAAAATCCCTGCCTTTTGAGCTATAAAAAAGTGCATTGTGGGAGTTCTCAGATACCTCAACCTCTCTGCACCATTATCTGAGCTGGAAACAAGATATTTTGGACAGATGACAACGGTGTGATGTAATTTCCTTCTGTTTTTGTTCAGCTGACCAAACGGCCCCAATCTCATTCTACCACAAACATTTACTCTACACGGGGTCATGTCAGGCCTCACACAAATACCTCATAGTTTCCACAATTCAAAATGTGAGAGAGCAACCATGGCTGAGAGACATTAGCATCACTGCAGAAGATAACTCAATTATATTTGCATTTAGTGTGACATTAGCACATTAGCCAAACCTCCAAGCACTCCCTTTACACTCACACTAGGCTTGACCAGGTCACTAGGCAGTAACCTGGTCACTCCGCAGTGAGAACAGAAGCTCAGAGGATCTCACAGGCCGCTCAGTCTTCAAAGCTCGCATTAATTAAACTGATTCATCTGTATTTGGCCTTTAATGTTGTTTACATAGAGCTCAGGGTGCCGAACAGCACTAGAGCTCTGAGCTTTGTCAACACGTCCGTTGAGGCCGTGTGATGAGCAGGTGTTTGTTACACACGCTTTCATCTGTCCTTTAATTTGTCCACCTTTAAACCCCCGGTGCATTTATAAACAACAAGCAAAAACCACTGAGATAAAAACAAAAAACCTGCAGAAATAAGCAGAAAATTTGATCATTGAGATTCTTGATTATGACGATATTAGTTTTATTTCTTTGTTTATTTGCTATTTTTCTCTTAATGTCATTTTGCTATTCACTTTATCAAAGATTTGTTTGGATTATATTCTAATATCAACATCAGAATTCTTCAGGTGAGCTCAAACTGAGGGTGATAAATAATGAGTTCATACCCCGGACTAAATATTTTTACTATCGAGCAAAACACCTCGTTCCAAATTGCTCCATTAACATCTCATTCTTTGCTCCTCACAGACTTCTTTGGAAGGCCAAAAACAGCCCTTGGAAAGCCAATTGGCCAATCAAATTAGGAGACTGGAACTAAACGCTGTATTAAACAATATAAAACATTAATATAACTTGTTAAAATGAGGCTTAAACATGAAAGAATTCTAATCAGCTTTTGTTGTATTGCCAACTGAGGAATCGCAAAGTTACTGGGCTGACAACAAGAAATACAAAATGCTATTGCACAACACTTCCTACACAAAGAGCAAGACCCTTTGTTGGAGAAAAAGTGTCAAACTTTTAAGTCTGATTCATATGAGCGATAATAAGCCTTGTCATTGCTGTTATTGAGGATATATCGTTTCCCCTTTGAGATTGCAGACATCTGATATCTGATATGAATGAGACATCCAGCGATTTCAAACCCAGACCACATTAGGAATGAAACTGAGATTCTGACGGTAGCCATTTTGGATCTCATTAACATGAGACGCTGGCCTTAGCTGCACCAGGCACCCGGAGAAGACAAGCTGCCATTTTGAAAGGGCACCTTAGTGTGTATATTGCCAGCTAAGGCCTAAAGCTTAAAACATGAGAGAGAATTTGGGCCTGTGGGAAAGTTTCCTCAAACAGTTCAGGACCCAGGAAATCCTGTTGATTTAAATTTATCTCTGTGAACATAAAGAGTTAACATGTCTGAGATGGCCAATTTGGACCTCTTAAAACTGTTGATGTTCTCACAGAATGGCTCGATTGAAAACAACGTCTGACTAAATACTGTGTTTAAATATGGTCTCATTTACAAAATTATATATTTTATCATTATTTAAAAGATTAGAGTACACACAGACTCTCTTAAAATCGCTGTCATCTAAAGACACTCCTCTTTCTTTGAGGACATATTTTAAAAGTGTCTGAAGTCAAAAAAGTTCCAGCTAAAAGCTTAGAATTACAGACTGTTATAAAACTACTCTAAGCAGCTGTCATGGAAAGTTAGAGCAATTTGTTGGAGAGCATTTTAAAAGCCCACCTTGATGACAGCTGTAGAACTCAAAAATGGGACAAAATACAACCCATGTCCAAAACTTGCATTCATAATTTCTCATAACTTCACAGACAATCACAAAACGATACGCTGCCCTTGACTGCAAACCATCATCAACCTCATGAAGATACATTTCAAAGATCATGTTTTCCTGACCTTTTCATTGTGAGGTAGTTTGAGGTAGCAGAAGCTCTTTCAAATCTGACATACGAGGTTGACTGATAATCAGCCCAAATCCACCCAGAGGAACATGATGACAAGCAGAAAAAAGACTTTATTGACCTAAAGAAATCCCATTAGATGAGCAGCAGACATGAAAGATTTAAGAGGAGGAAACGGTGCCAAAAATTAAGACGAGACCTGTGATCTTGACAAAACGGGAGTGTCAGAACTTTTAAGAAGAGCAAAGAAAGATCTGACAGCATCTGGAATGACCGTTTCTGTTTCCTGTGATCTCAAAGCCAAATAGATCAATTTTAGATGTTGGGAGATGTTTTCAGAATAACTGAATGTAGATAAACAGAAGACAGGATAGAAAGAAGAACAGACAGATGAGAGGAAATAAAAGGAGCTGAAAGGTGGCTAATCGGCTGAGGAAGACTCAACCGATGTGACACTAAAAGTTGTTTACACACAGAATGTGACACTTCTCAAGCAATTTTTCCCCTCAGATGACTTTCTGAATACATCAGCACTTTGGTTCACAAGCACAGCGGCACGTCGAGGCCACATTTGCCTCTTATGCATTAGCTTGACTCGTCACAGCGCGAATCTGCTGTCACACATTATTGTCTCACTGATAACCTGTGAGGGTTCATTGTTATGCGACAGCCTCCCAAACAAAAACACTCAGCGCACTCAACATGTGTGTGTGTGTGTGTGTGTGTGTGTGTGTGTGTGTGTGTGTGTGCTGTATCCAAATGCAGGTGAGAGCAGCAAACACCTGGGCTAGCCCATATATAATCCTCACAAACACCTTTAAACACTTGCCCTCACCTGAGCCCGATGCCATGGTGTGTTATCTCTGCACATGCACGATTTTAAGTCGCTCTATTGACCAGTGGTTAAAAGCTTGGAACAATAAATACTGTTCAGAAGAGAAGCCAAAAGTAGGTGTGTGAGAATCAGAGAGTGAAGCGGATTAAGTGCTTTTGAGTGTGTGTGTGTGTGTGTGTGTGTGTGAGAGACAGACAGGTGAGAGCTTCGTCTCAGTGGGGTGAATGTGAACTAAAGAGCAAAGTGAAAGGTCATCTGCACTCAGCTGTCAGTCAAAACAAGGAAGGCTAATCGATCCCAGAGCGCCTGATAACCAGACACAATGCTCCAGGTCTCCAGGATTAGTAATCATTCCAATAGTCATCAATGAAGACAACAGCTCCCTTCTGTATCATGAGAGAAGTTACTGTCAATATTAACTGCTTATAAAATGAACTCAAATGCCATTAAACTCTTAAGACAATGACAGGATATCTAAATTAGACAGACGGTGACATTTCAAGAAGCTTTACTCCCAGAACAAAGCAGACGTCTTTAAATTATAACTTCACGTTTGGGCTAGAACAGCAAAACACTGAAAAATAAAACTGATAAAAATTAACACAAACCCTAAGAGACACATTGAAAGGAGTGGAAAACCAACACCTGCAGGGATTCTGCCTGATGACGTCAACCTCACATCGATTATCTGTTTGACCAAATGGATGGTATATACAGACAGAGTAGATCCGATTGCTCAGAAATCCCAGTCACTCACTCACCTTCTTGCACCGCCTGGAAGGGGTTGTTGGGCTCGATGAGTTTGATTGAATGGGTAATCCTCTCGCTCTGTAGGATGTCGTCATTTAGACTCAGGTCCGAAATTGCTAGCTGGAAAACCTCGTCGTCCCGTACGGCGTTCTGTTCAAAAATAGCCCCTGTTGGACCAAGCAGAGAATGAGTCAATCTTACTAAACGCTAATTCACAGTTATTGCACAATTTATAGAGACTTTAGAAGAGCAAATTCATGACATGGGTCTTTGATGACAGTTTTAAACAACCGAAAGCGTGTAACTCATCTTATTAAACTGGTTTTATCAATAATGCAACTTTCTCACCTGTTAAAACCAGCGGCACTGCGATAGCAGGCTGGGTTTAGCACCATGGAGAGCGCGCTCTACACAGTCCATGCATACGAATTTACCAAAGGTTTTTACAGCATTTTTACAGCCTGCACCCCGTTATAAACCCACAGTAAGATCTATCACGTCTGGAAGATGCGGTACTATACGTGACAATGTCCATTCGTTGCCATTTTTAGCTGTAGTTTATTTATATGTCCTTGGAAAGTCGTCATATTAAAAATGCATGCCAGACAACTGGGGGGAAATGAATAAACAGGTGCGTTATTTTACCAGTTACCAGAACCATTGAAATCAAATCGTGTTGCAATATTAAGTTACTACAACTAAATACTGCCCTGAAATGACAGAGATTGATGCACCCAAAAGATAAGCTTATCTCATGATAGTGTGTTATGTGTACTTATATCCTACTGAAACCCATATTCATTCGTAATGGAGCTTAAACTCGCATTTTGGGTCATTTTAATTACCCAGCGCTGCCTACGTGCGTTCGGGTCCAAAGAGAACCATCATGCGTACCGGAAGACAGAGAACATCCACTGCATACAAAACAGAGGTTCTCCACAAAGAGGAACCCAAGAGGCACTACATTTACTCAAGGTTAACACGTTATAAACCAGCACGACGCATTTCATTTACAGGTGTTTGGATGGTAACGTGAGCGTCACTCTGTTACCCAACTCCGTTCCATGCGTAAGTTGCCGGAACGGACGAAATGCAGCATTGAGAACCATTGAGAATAAAGCAATTGCGCGTTACTTTTGTAACCAAACCCGAGATATAAACTGAAAAATGTCAATAAATCTGAATGCGTTTGGTTACGAGAGACACGAGAAAAACCAAGTCGCGCGCTCTGAAGCTCATTGATGGGTATTAACATGTCCGTCACGTTCAACAGAAAGTTAAGGCTTAAGGCTGGGGAGGGGAGGGCTACAGTTAACCCTAAAACAGACCGAGAACAAGCATCTCAAAATCACTTCTGAATGTTTGTGCGCGTCTCTGAAACGCCAGGTTTTTTGGCAGCAGCCCTTAGATGCGCTCCTGAAATGTGCTAATAACTTGGCGAACCTGTTTGATGATGTTTCCTGGCAAGTTAGAGCCCTGCATCAAACTACAAACAAACGACAGAGTCCAGGTGAGCGGATTTGTGTCCAACACAGAGTAAAACCTTCAGACTTTTCACGCTTTGAATGAAAGACACTGAGCCCGAGACGATCGGTGATTCAGCGCGTCTTACCGATGTGGATGATGGAGTCCGCCCGAGCTAAGCGGCACTGCAGGACCCACAAGGAGAGGCTGATCACGAGCAACTCCATCTCCAGTTTTCACCCGGTGTATCATCCACGGCGGTCCAGGAATCCAGTTCCAGGCAGAAAAAATGCGCAAAAATAACCGCAACGTGCAGCTAAAGAGGCGGTCGCGGGTGCGTCGCTTCTGTCTTCTCCGAGATCTATTAAAATTGAAAGTGAGAAGGATATTCGCGAGGAAAAGAAGCTCTCGAGGGAAGGAAAGCAGAAAAGGAGGGGTAGGGCGGAAAGAGAGAGCGAGGGAAACGACGGGGGTACCACGGTCAGAGGCAAAGCAACGGGTCCGTGCGATGGAGTTCTCGGTGTGGTTTGGATACCGCTAACTGCAGCGCAGAGAGAGAGAGACCCCCCCTTCCCTCTCTCTCTCCCTCTCTCTCTCTCTCCCCTCCAGATACACTCGCACTCTCTCAAAGCTCGCAGTCGCTCCTGCTTCCCTCCACCACGTGACAGATGAAACCAAGGACCTGAACGCTGCGGTGCAAACCAAGGAGAAATGAAACCTGCTCCGGCTGGAGAGAGTCACCGTAACTACGGCGAAGTGACGCGGCGTGTCCAGCCGGGAGCGAGCGAACTTCGCCCGAGCACCACATCATGTCCACAGTTTTCCCAGCGAGGAACAAACGCATCAATCGTGGCTGTTAAGGGAGACAGAAAAGTTATTGCTACGGACTGTTGAAATTGGCTTGAAGTTCGCCAAACACACGGCGACTCCAGAGGAGTCACCATAAGGAAAGCTGCCGCGCGCGCTTCGCGTATTGGATATTTTCCGTGTGTGCCGGTACCGCAAAGAAAGCGAACCGAAAATGTATTGGAATGGGTGCAGAAATAACGCACAGAAAACCAAGTGGGTAACTGCGTCTCTAAACAGTGACTGGTGCTGGTTTTGCAACGTCAAATCTATTGCATTATGGTTTTACGCATGTTGACGTTTGTACGAGGCTATGAATGAATGTAACTTTATCTCAACATAAGCGCGTAACAATATTAAACGGCGTTGAAAGCGGATGCATTCATATCGTTAAGCTCTCTGAATGGACCCTGAACATGCAATGAAGAACGATATCCTTCATCTTACAATTAAAGGATATTTCTTGAGATGACACTGACGGAAATGTCTCTTAATTGTTTGGTTAAGGCTATCAGGTCGTCCGCTCGGACCACCGGAGACGTGGACGGCGCCACAGCGCCCCTCTGGCCACGGTGACAAATAACGAGAACTACGATAAACTGAACGGATCCAAACGTGTGTGAACGTGAAAAGCACGTTTTGAGTCCTGTACAAATATATTGTCTATATCATTCCACATGACTAGATGCTGGTGAAACATTTTGGCATTATTGCACCTGCTCTGACTGATTCTTCATTGACCTGAACGCAATTTATAAAAATGCAAACGTCAACCAACCAATGAGTGTCTCTCCTACCTGTGTGCAAAACCACCACAAACCATCTTCTCTCATTTTAATTCAATCCATTTTGCGGGTGGGACGCTTGCTTGTGTTGTGAAGCTAATAAAGATCTCTCTGTGCTCACTGAATCGTGTGCTGAATCTGTAATACTGACGGTTAATGTGAATTTACATCCTCCAGCCATGCATGAGTAACACACCCATGGTTTTTGGATTAGCCTGCTAATCTGCATTACGGTTTCCATTGGACACACTCCAGTCGGATCTGCGGCGTTAACCTAACAAGATAAAACAGCAAGTGTCACAACTTATTAGCTGAGAACTGTTCTTATCCCACTAAAGGGATTTAAAAAGGGGATTTAAAATTGGAAAATTCAACAAGGTTTTTAGAAAAGTCCTTTTGACTCACAATGGCTAATTTTACACGGATGATGGAGAAAAACAGCTTACCCTGAACAACACCATGCTAAATTGTGCCATGTTACACTATGGAAACACAAAGCACCATTTGAAACCACTTCCAGCTTTCCCGGCTACATCTGCGTTCTTCCGGTTTTATAGCTAGCCAAAGCTTGACTGCATTTAAAAGTAAGTGTAGCAGGACTTAATATCCCCTTGATAAACAAACAGCAAATGACCAATTAATCATTAATAGAAGGAACCAATAAACAATGAGATCAAGTCATTCAGGCTTATTTGAGGCTTATTGACACCTATGAGGTTTTTGGTTGATTTTTGTTAGCACCCTCTCTGCACTCGTTCTCCCAGTGTTAAGTGAAGCTAGTAAGACCAACAAAGCAACTGTTTACCTGTTTACCAGCAGCGCACCTGTCTGAGGAACTGGTAGTTCCCGGGTTTTAATCTCTTCTTCTGACGATCAGGTGAAATCTTGATTTAGATGAAGAGGGACCCTGAGTTTCTGAGAAGCCACTAAATAAAATCTGGCATCCAAATAGATCAAATATGCATGAACACCCACCGCGGGTTCCAAGGCCATTTTTCCAAATTACTTGTCAAGAATTTACTTATTCCAGCAAATGAGCGTTGCCTCGTGCGCCCCAAAGTCTCAAAGCAAGAGCCGCAAACAGTCATTAATTATCATCACGGTGAACTTTCCAGAAAGAACATCAGGTTTCTACTTTCAAAAATGAATGCATCTGTCTGAAACTCTGTTTCTGGCTCATTAGTAATGTTACACCTGAGCGCTGCTCTGTGCTGGGCTATTGAAGCACACGCTGTAGGTGTGAGGCTGCACTGAACTGCTAAAACTAGCAAAAACATAATGCACAAATTGAGCTTGGAATAGACCCAGATCAGCACCATGGACAGCTCACATGCACTTTTTTATCCTGTAACGTATCATTTTTAGGCTATGATTAGGATTTCCTATAATATAGGAATTCCTACATTATACACACAGCTGTATAGATACAAAATTGACTTTGTACTTTGACATGCAGTCAAACAGATGGTAAAAACAGCTTTGCAAACTTTTTTTGCCAAACCCCATAATCATAAACAGAGCAAAAACTGCTAACTCACTCCTGTCTACTCTTGTTTTCTCACTCAGTCTGATTTCACCTGGGAAACGTGTGGATATGAGACCATGTTACATGTTACCAAACCCGTTGTCTTACATAAACATCATTTGGAAGAAACATCAGCCAAGCTTAAAATCCTCTGTGTCAGAAACAAATCTGTGTCCACAGAGGACAGCTCACCTGTCCTGTCAGAACTGTGACAAAACCTGACAGAGATCGGATTCACACACGGCCCAGCAGGTGATGACATATCTGCCCTCATTAAACCGTAAATAAACTCCTAGTCTGGCCTGTTTTTCCTATTAAAGACACACATAGTCTCTACAGATGGAGAAATAGTCATGGGGCGATTATCGTTTTTACCAAAACGACAGAGTATCATTTAATGTAATGAATTCAAATGAACTTGTAATGGCTCACTAAGGCTTTGGGAGTTTCTAATGTCCCATATGTACGATCTAATGTAAGAGTAATTATTCATCTCAGCCTGGAAACATTCAGATCAATGCCTGCAATACCAAACACAACGGACCAGCGATTCTACAACAACAGTTTACGGAGCCTCTTAAAAAGTTTTGCCAAGACGTTCTGCAATAACTTAAAGGGTTTTGAGTACATTGGAACTACTGTTCTGTTCACTGTCTAACAATCACTGCTGGTATGTACTGGTCATTTAAAAGCCACATTAAATGCTTAAAATGTTCAAAAGAATGACTTGTGTTGGTGATTCTCTGACTCTCTGAGGGTCCTGTCACAAACATCTGCTCACCTTACTCCTTAAAATTCTTCTGCCTCCCTCTTTTATCTATAACAGTTGACGTTCACACGGTCCCTCGTTTTGGACAAACCCGTCTGGCATAAACCCTTTCCTCTTGTTTACTCTTGAGGAATGATTTCCAGCGCAGAGGCACATCTGTGAGATCCCACAGGAAAACAAGACCTTCATGTGTGGATGTCACTGATTTTGTGTTTGATGTGAAGCGCCTCTCCTGCTGTTTTTCCATTTGATGGTGCTACGGCTCACCCCCTCCTGCTCCTGCTTATATTTTATACACTAATTCCATTTCCTGTCTTTCAAATCCGCTCACCTCCCCATTCGTCGTGACACGGGGGCATTTTTCCCTCCTGACAGCATTTTATCTGCAATTTCTGCTCAAAATCCCTGCATGCACTTACATTAAACACCAGTAACAGACACACATGAGAGCAGATAGCTTAAAGGAGGCCTGATGTTTTGGTATCAACGTTTGTCAAGCTACACCCGGCACTAATAGCACCTTGTCAATGCTGCTGTCCTGTATATTAAAAAGAAACAGGTATGTGATTCAATTTGAATTTTTTTACATTTCATTACATTTGTACACGTCTAAGCATGCGACGCCGCAGCTCAGTAAGACATGCTTCAGGTTATAACTGTCAAAGGAGCTAATTTAGGTTTCGTGGCATGTCATTTCAAGCATATTGTAATTAAACTGCTGCCTAAAGCGGTCCACACTCCATTTCTGAGGTAAATTTAAGTGAAATGCGATCGGTAAGCGCTTCATTAATTCTCCATCCAAACTCCGGCCACAAAGAAGGAGAGGAATAAGAAAAATAGCACCTTTGTTTAGAATGATAAACTGCCTTTTTATCTCTGTTAAAACTGCTCTGAACTGAACTGAGAAGCAGCCTTTCTAAATTATTGATGAGTTTTTTGCAACTTCCCATTAAGGTCTGTAATTCATGCCGCTTTAAGCCTCAGTGATCTCAAACTCTTTTATGTTTTTGAAATAAAATGCTTTCACGGTTTCTCAGCAGAAATCTGACAAATAAGATTGGAAGATCGTAAACAGAGTTTTCTTCTCACTTCGGTTGCGTCCTCAGTCTTGAGAGAACGCTTCTGCAACCTTACAGGTCTTTTAAAATATTTCTCTCAGAGGCTTGGAGTCGCTTTTTGTGGCGTCTGATGGGCTGTGTGTCTATTCCTGCTTTTCTTTGCTCTCTTTCTCCCTGTGTGCTTGTGAAGCCGCCGTTTTTCTCTCCAGCTCGGCTTTAATGAGCGTGAAATGATAATTACGCTTAATGCTCACAAACACACGTCCACATGAAAGCACAGCGACCCGTCCCTCTGAAACACACAATACATCACACATTAAAGCAAAAGCATCAGATGAGAGTCTTATGAAGTGATGACAAAAGAGAAAATGTGAAACCAGATCACAGATAGTGAAGTGAGCAGGTGAGATAGAGAGAGAGAGAATTAGATTTATTTTATATGACTGAAGAACTAGAACATACAATTCTTACCATTCAGTAGAGACAGACTGACTCACAAGAGCAGGTGACCTGTACATACAGACACAGAACAGATAACCCAACAATAACTGCTGAGGTATTAGTCATACATGAATATACAGTTCAGAATATATACTGTACATTTACTGTATTTTATTGAAGGTTTGGTTACATAAACAGTCCAAAAACACTCACACAAACATATGCTAGCACCATGTGGCTAAGAGAGCACATTGCCTCCTATACGTTTTAAAAATGTATGACAATACAGATTGTGTGTTCAGCTGTGACACTAAAACACACAGCAGAAAGTGAGACTCATTCTCATTATAATTATCATTATCACAGATTAAAACTCCTGTTGAATTGAAACTATTCTGGCTTTAAGACACTTTAAATATTACTTTCATGAGACAAACTGTCAAACCAGGCGGCATCTGCAAGCAAAATATGTCAGATATTTTCTCAACATTTTTGCAATTTTTTTAAACAAATGGTTAAAGTGTCACCACAGACGCAGATCATTACATTCATGTTCCACTAACGTTGACAACCATGAATTATCCAAACATTTTTTGGCTGGTTTTTTAACAATAAATTGATATTGAATTAAAATTTTAATAAAAAATTAGCGTCAAATCTGTGTGCTGGTGCTAGTTTTTTTTATAATAAATTGCTTTGATATTTTACTATAAAACGCGGTGGCATTTCATGCATTGTTTGGAGTGCCAAATATTTTTTGCGTGGCCACTTTGTGTGTAGCTGCTAGCTGAGCAGTCATAACTCAGCGGAGGGCAAAACTGGTGAAAATGAAAACACAAATTGAAAAAATATCAACACGGCTTCCAGAAGCAGCAGAATCGCCATTTTTCAAATGTTCCTACTTTAGTCGTTTCTTTTCACAAACACTGTCCAGCTGAGATAAACGGTGTGAATTCACAGTATGAGGCAACAATCACAGCCATTATTTTTATTATCAATGCATTAATAACTCATTTCTGACAGAGGAAGATTTCCGCTCTTCTCAAACGTTCCAGAGTGATACTGCTGAATGGAAAAGCTTGAATGATGGAAATTACAAATGCGTTTACAACCATCCTGGATTGTAGTGCTAGCAAATTGTACACAGACACTTTGCTTTGAACAGATCTGTGCAATTTTTCCCTTAACATTCCGATAAACTCCACTCTCACTCTCACTCACTCTGTGTGTGTGTGTGTGTGTGTTTGTGTGTGTACTGAAAAGATAGCATACTGTGTACACAGCCACCTCTATTCCATCTCTATCCTCTGTTATTTAATGCCTCTCCGGTCAGCAATATTTATTCATTTTGTGTGTTTGTCTATTTATTTCTTCAGAGTTGTTTTTCTTGTGAACGGAGAACAATAGAAAAATAAACTGATGTGCTTTCTTATCTGTCCAAGCTAGACAGTCCAGGGATAAAGAACTACACACACACACACACACATATACACTACAGAGAGAGAGAGAGAGAGAGAGAGAGAGCATATTGGTTAAAGTGTAGCAGTTCCAAACTTAAGGATTAATAAAACTTCTTCTGGACCCCAGAGAGAGAAGAAGACAACCAGTGAGACTGTAATTACACCAGTGATTTCCCTCACACTGTAACACTGCATCAAACTCACACGATTGCTGAACGGCTTTTATTACCGTTCACTGTCAGGAAAGTTCAGCATTTATTGCCAAACTTTTGATCCACTACATAAAATTAGCTCAGCTTTTGAAAACATATTTTTATGACTATGATGTCACTCAAGTTCCGATCTCATCTGCCATTAAAAGAAATCCAATTAGATGCAGATGTTTCCCGGGATTAATGTTCTCGTTCAATTTTATGTTTAATTAAATTGAGCATATTACATTTTTTGCCTCTTTACTCTCTTAAGAGGCTGTATAATTAATAAAGCAAGGATGAATATTGTTTTAAAGTGTGTGTGAGTAAATGAGCGTGTGTGGGTTTTTACAACAGGATGTGAAAGGGTTGGAAAAGTCAGTCACATTACAGCTAGATTTTACAGCTAAAATACAATCTATTAAAAACTCCAGCCCATGTGCTGACCACACATACACACATGTACAGACAGACACACACACTAATAATAACTAGTAATACTTGAAACAGTAGCTGATTTGTAGTCAGATAGCTAGGCTGTCCTAGCTATTAAAGTTTCCTGTGTAAAAACTCTTGTTGCATTGCTATCTATGTAGAGCACTTCAAATATAAGTACTCAGTAGGGAACGAGACACCTCACCAGGTTTTGCGTTGCATGCAAGTTACATCATGTCTTCAGTCCTGAAACATACATAGAAACGTGTGTGTGATTATCATTCAAAACAAAACTACTAAAATAACCTTAATACAATCCCTCAGCGTTCATCTGTGTGTCTGCATCCCCCCTTGATGATGTCATCATCACAGTTAGCCCCGCCCACTTTCCCCCATAATGAGAAGCATCTGTTTCTGTCTGGAATAAACAGACTGGACAGATGAAAGTGATGTTTTAATCATCACACCTGCAGCTGTTACATCTGTGTGGGTGGGTGTGAATGCGGACCCCGGACCGGGTCAATTGAGAATACTCCAGTCCAGATGTACTGTGGATGTTCACTCGGGCCTGAGAAGACGTGAGCGATTTCTGGCGCCACAATAACAACAGGTCACGGGTTAAAGACGTCTTTTGATGTGTGAGGGCTTTATGCAGTGTAACAAAGCATAAAGATGGAGTGTATCTTTTTACACCACTTGTAGCATTTGGCTGGACCAAAAGACAGTCCCGCTGCTATTGGTTGGGCCACCTGCTGCCCATGTTGGGATATATCACCATACTACACACTCTTCTGAAAGCTAATAAACAGGTCATTTAATATTTAGAGTTATCTCTGAACACTTAATAGCAGCACATTGGTTAGTGATGATGACTAACAACTCATCAGGTAAACAACTCACACACAAATGCTCTAGACTCCCCAAACTACATATAGATGCCATTCATCTCAACACACATATAAACTCAGGGCATCCCCGTCATTCAGATTTATAGAGTTAATATGACAGAGCAGCTGTGTGCAGTGATCGTTTTAGCACTTGTCTGAAAGCAGGCTGTGTTTTGTGGGTTACATCTGCATAATGTTGTCGCTTTTGACGTTCATATTTGAAGTGAAGTCTGTCTTTAATGGTTCCTTAAAATATGTTCGGTGTAATTCACGGACCCTCACAAAAACATCCGGTGGCCCTCTGGGATATATCACAGTAAACATATATCTGTAAATGCTGACACATTTCTGTCACAGCTTTAGCTTAAAAATTCTACGTGTTTGCTAGTTTGCTAGTGAGGAAAACATCACAATAATAATTGTAACTTCATGACAGGGGGAAATTTGTTTAGTGTTGACATCAAACTGCAATAAAAGAACATTTGTAGTGCTGAACACCTCACTAATACTGTAATATCTTCCGTTTTATACTTTTCACCCGTTCCTCCCTCAAATGTTTTGTATTTCTTTCTCTGTCTTTATCGCTTCAAAACACAATATTACCAAAGCAAAATGAATTCAACCACTAAGAACAAATTAGAGCCTATGAGAAAAAGAAAAAGGCCACTTTTAATTACACTCACAAAAAAAGAGGGAGCAAAAATTATGGTCTCTTAGAAGATGTCTTTGTGTTTGACTGGAACATACTGTGCACTTCTGGGCTTTAGAAAAATCCTTTTATAACAGCAATGAATAGTTTTAAGTAACTACATTTGTTCTGCTGGTTCTTAAATCCCTTTGTTAAGTTAGTTAGTAAGTCGTCAAGTTAGTCTTCTCCACTCACAATCTCCAGATTGTGATCACTACAATTTATTTATTAGTTTTGGTAACTTGCCAATGTCACACACGGACAATTTCAAAATGTACAATTTTTACAGTATACACATCAAATCCTCTGCAAATAAAGAATTTCCTTCCCTCTAATGCCACCTGCTTTTAACTCACAACGGTGAGAATAAAATCACATTTACGGCTTAAAATAGCAAAGTAAGGGCACATTTGTTTTTTTAAAGCCCTGAATTGCAATTAGTTCAACAGAATGTTCTAGAAACGTTCTCAAGCTTCTCTTGAAAGGGAACCTGTTTAATTTTGGCTCTCCTCCAGAATAGCACAACACTTCTCCTCACGCTGTTGTCTCTCAGTTTGTAAACCGAAAACTCATTCTGGAAACATTCTTCCCTTCACTCCTGCAGTCTGTGAGCGTGAGTTCGCTCTGATGAACAGCAGGACGACTCTGCGGCTCTGTGTGGCTGATATGCGAGACCCTGCCGGGTGTGACTGCGGTGCTGCTGCTGTCTGTGGGAGGTCAGGGCTGGAGTCCGGCCTCATGCCATCAGAGGCTATTAAAGCACTGAGCCCTGCAGAATCAATGAGCCTGACACTCGGCTGTCAACCTCAGCTCATCAGCCCGGGAGCAACAGAGACACTGAAGAGATTAACACACATATAGACACACACCTGCAGCAGACCGTTTAACACACACACCTGCAACAAACCGTTTAACACACACTTACTGTACTTAACAAAGACACCAGTCTGTCTGTCTGTCTGTCTGTCTGTCATCTAAACTCACTCACTCTTGATAGCTTCATCTTTCTCAGATCCATCTGCTGGCTGTACACTGAACCCTAATGAGTTTTTAGCAGAGCAAATTGATTAGCTTTGCAGAAATCATACTTCCAAATGATGTGGCTCACTATGCATGGCTCTGGGTTGTGTATTTAAGAATTACCCATGAGTCTTTGCACATTAAGAGTGAGTCAAACACAGCAATACTGCTCAGACTTCACTGCAACATTTGTCATATATACACCATATTCTAATCTTTTTTGCTTTCCCTCTCTCTCTCATCACATACACACTCTCACACACTCACACTCCTCAGTGAGAGAGTAAGAGAGAGAGAGAGTGAGTGAGTGAGAGAGAGAGAGAGAGAGAGAAAGAGAGAGAGAGAGAGAGAGCTGGAACGAAAAGAAAGGTAAAGCTCTGAGGAATATGATTTAAAGAGGAACAGATGCACATGAAGATGTTCTGCTGAGTCTCTGAAAAGCTTTCAAATGAATCCTAAAAGTTTTACCGTGGTTTAAATTTCTACTGAGAATCACCACCTGTTGAATCTAATGGAGAACGCTTGATACACATTCAGACAGTGCTACTGTATTTGTCACCTAAATCATTCGCACATTACTGCACAGCAAATCCTTACACGGGTCTTACTAAAAACCATGTTTTTAAATGAAAAATGCAACTACAAGACTCTCATATGACAACATATGACGCATGCCTACAGGATTGAACAAACAATCTGCGTGTTAGCAGCCCAGATCTCTGCATAACTCAGCTTTAGATCGTCACGTGAGCCATCACAAACATCCCGGAGCCAAAAGCACACGTGTGTCTGTTTGTCAGCCCATTGTGCGCTAGTAAACCAAACCTCTACGTCTGAAACCCTTCAGGTGACATCAAAATAGGACAAGAACTCTGCGTGAACTTCTCAGCTCAGGCTTAATAAACTCACTCATTTCAGAAGAAATTTTATTCAAAACAATCGTGAAGTTCCACCATCTGTCAGACAAAGAGCGAGAGAATCACCACAGAATCATCAAACGGAGAAAAAAATAAATCTGTGCGCTTTATGAAACTTGCATGACTTCATTTGCATTCGTGTCTTTATGCTTTTGGCAAATCTTGTTTTACTGGGACGGTTTTACTGAAAATGACAGCAGAAAGTGAAATTGAACACTGTTGTAAAAATCTAGATTTATAATTCACACGACACCATGCAAATACATCACCACCCACTTTTCTGTGGAAATCACTCTCAACGCAACTCATATTTGTCTCACATCTTTCTCCATCGTGCTCTCTCTCTCTCACTCTCTGCCTGCATTAGAGGAGATGAAGTGGAAAATTGTGGCAACTAAATTTCTCACAATCGCTCACAAACGCCCAGTAACGTTCTCTCATTTTACCACGTGAGAATCTGTCGAGAAAAGCTACATATTCAGCTCTGAATAACTACTCTAGCTTGTAGGTGTTCAACATTATTATTTAAATAAAAGGCTATTGTGGATCTATTATGTTGTATAGTGCATATATATCATAAGATGACACTTGATGTTTGTAGTCTATGACTCACAAAAGAAAACAAATGAAGTCTCTAATGCATTGCACTGTGATGATTATTTGTCCTGTGAATCTGGTTTCCTGTGTAACTGTCAAAGCTAAAGGCTAGGAACGGCTTCAAACACCCCCTACATCAAAGACCCTCTAACACTGCCCTCTGTTTCTCCTCCCTCACACACACACGCTCACACACACACGCTCACACACACGCTCACACACACTCGCTCGCACACACACTCGCTCGCACACACACACTCGCTCGCACACACACGCACGCTCACACACGCACACTCTCACACATGCTCACACACACTCCTGACCACTCTCTTACGGATGAGATCACACACTTTGTAACTGGAGATTCATCTTTCTATCTTTCCGTTCATTACAGCCTCTGTCTATCTCCAGGATCCTTGTTCATTTTTCGGCACGTGTCCACCTTGTGCTCCTCTCCTCCTCTGATCGCCCTCTTTAAGGTTACCACAATGACCCTGTTGTTCTCCTTCATACCGCTCACGTTTTCTCTCTATGTTGTTTACTTCCTGTTTCTCTCTCGCTCTTTTTCTCTCTCTCTATGCTCCAGGCCAGACAGTTTTCTACTGGGAACGAGTGACTCACAGATAACAGAGGGGTTTATGGAAAAACAGAGATTGTATGTGCGAGAATCAAACTTAAGACACACTGTTCCTCACGAGTATCAGTGAGAAACTGATACTCAAGTCAAATGTGGACTATTATTCATATTAAACCATCAAATCATCAAGTCTGAGTAAATGACAGAATTAATGTGACAAGTCTGAGAATAATGACATGTTGTTAAATATTAGTGACAGGCTGTTTTAGAGCCTGTCTTCTCACAAATGATGTTACTGACACAGTTACAAGCACTAATAGTCACTAATATACAAATAACAGCCTAATAATGTCAATGCTTTTTAGTGAAACATGCATCCGCTAATTCTTCTCTCTCCTCTTAAAGAATTAATTTCAGCCTGCGTATCATTTTCAGATTCATAACATCAACTTTTCTCTCGTTGGTGGATCTTTAGCTGCTAAGCATACACACACACACACACGCACACACACAGCACGCACACAACACGCACACAACACGCACACAACACGCACACAACACACACACAACACACACACAACACACACACAACACACACATATATATATACTTATCTGCCTTCACATAAAGCAGAAATCTCTTTACCAACGCTTGCATTTTGGGATTCATACCATTATAGCACCTCTGGTGTGGTTTTAAACGTGTTCGGGCTGAACTGAATTTTTCGTTCATTCCACTCATGTGCCGCATTAATATTTCACGACGTACGAGATATTCACTGATTCCTTTGTGACTCTGATTTCAAATTTAGCATCTTATGTGACTGGAATGTAGTTTTATAGTGAAAAGATGTAAGACAACCTGTTGTTAAGGGATTTCTGTGAAGTCTATTGAAGTCTTTTCAGTCTCAGGGAAGTCTATTGAACTGCCTACCCAGCATTCATCACGGGTGACTTCAATTATTCAGACTAAATTCTATAGGAATGTTGTTCTGTGACGGACAGAAGCTACTAAGGTCACACAAGGTATAGCTTAGAGATACTAATAATAACAGACAGACTAACAGCATCTTATACTCGTGTCAAAATACAGCCGATTAAACAGGAAAGACACGCATCAGACAGAGACGTGATTAAACGAGAGAAGAGAAAGTAAGAAACGAATGATAAAGCCAGACTGAGTGAGTCTGTTTCTATTTCTTCATTAAAATTTCATCGTCAGGCCGCTCTGATTTATTCCCTCCTGCAGGACAAACAACAGACAGCTACATCTCTCTCTATCACTCACACACACACACATACACACACACAAACACACACACACACTAGCTCTCTCATACACACACACACACACTAGCTCTCTCATACACACACACACACACTAGCTCTCTCATACACACACACATTATCTCTCTCATACACACACACACACTATCTCTCTCATACACACACACACACTATCTCTCTCATACACACACACACACACACACACACACTATCTCTCTCATACACACACACACACTACCTCTCTCTCTAACATGCTGGGCATTAATATGATTCTGTGCTCATAATGCGAGTCCTGCCTCCCTCATCTCAACTGTTATTATAATACATCAAATATCAGACCTGCCCACGAATCTGTTACATCAATCCTGAGGGGTTTCAATTTGCTTCTCTGCCTTATTTAATTTTCATTCATTCAGCAAGCGTCAATACAACAAATTTAAACTTTAATATACATGAATATATCACCAGGTTTGCTTAAACCCTCAGTGTCTGTGTACTTTGTATTTAATGTCTATATGTTTGTACATGCATATAATACAATTTGCAAATAACAAAAAACATGCATTAAACTAGTAAATAAAACGTCGCAGATAAAGACACGAACCGAATGAGAGCGCAGACAAAAAAATTGCCCAACAACAAGTTTGACAAGATCTGCAGTCATGCTGTGAAGTAAATGACTGACAGCCATTTAAAAACTTGTGAAGGGTTGCGTCTGTCCACAGACTGACAGTCTGTAGACATGCATCGTGAATCTGCTCTAAAATAACTTACACCATTACCTCCCATTCACATCAACATGTACGTTTCTGTTCAGGTCAACATAGATGCTACGAAACTGCCTGTATGACCATCTTTCATACCAACTAAATGTATATATAGAAAAGCATCAACAGGTTGTTAATAAGTCAGAAATCTCTCATTTATTGATGTATAGAGTAAATGTCAGTAACAGACCTACAATGCAACCAACCCAAACACTCATACTGTCTCTCTCTCAGGTCACAAGTGTCTGTATTAAAACTATGGTTGCCATCAAAAGTACATCATTGGTTATGAAAGAGTTATGATACAACAGCTGTTAAAAGCGACCAAGCACGTCAGTAAACAACAAACACGTCAGTAAACAACAAGCACGTCAGTAAACAACAAACACGTCAGTAAACAACAAACGCGTTTAAAATGGCCGCTGCATTTCTTGCACTTACGTTACATTCACTTTAACAGACCAGCAGAGATAAACAGTAAATCGTGTCACTCACCTGCCATCGGTGTTTTTTTAACACATAATCCTCAACTGAGTCTTAAATAAACTTAAAATGGTGAAAATTACGATTAAAGTCGCGCTCGGTTTTACCGCCGTTTCGCACCTCAGTTACCCGGATCAATGTGATCGCCGACCCCGTAAACAAACTCTCCGCTGATACCTGACACATTACGGAGGTTTTTAAGTTAGAAAATGATGCAAAGGGATGTTTTTCACCCGAAGTGCGTGAAATAACTGTCTCTAAACCACGGAGACTTTAAGAAATAAGACATTTAGGTTGAGTTTTTAATGCCACATGCGAGCCACGTGTCACGAGCATCAAGCGATTACATGCATGCGAGCGTTTAGGTTTATTTGAACATTATTTTTGCATTTTGCATCGACTTTATGGGATTTATGGATCGCATTAAACATGTTTAAAAGATGCGACCACAACGACAAATCTTTGAAGTCTGTGGATAAGATGCAACAACACGATTTATTAGCGATTTATTAGATTTATTAGCGCCCCCTTCCGGTCACCAGCTGTAGTCATTGACAAGGTGAAACATGTCTTATCATTTGGCCAAAAGCAATAAAACATGAAATGTAAAATATTGTGACATTTTTAACGGGTTGTCGGTATAATCCTGAGTTCTCAAGGGGTCACAATTCATATATAGAGCCACATTATGCAGAAAAGCCTGAACCTTAAAAACAATATTCATTTATTGCTTTACAATTTCAAATTGAAAGGAAATTACGGCACTAAATTTAGTCATAAAGTTCATTTCTTTGTGGTTGTTCTACCACTGTTGTGTATTAACACAGCACGGCGTCTGACTAGTTAAAACTGGCTTTAGAAGTTTAGTTAAACTTTACAAAACACTGTCCTGCGTTTTACACAAATAATAACCACCAGCTCACAATACCTTAAATAAAACAGTCAACAAATACTGAAAGTATCAAGTATTTATTCAAGGTAAAATTATTTACATTGTAACCAAAGACAACATCCTGGAAAATGGTACAAATTGTTTTTCCTTTAATATATATATATATATAATATTTATATATTTATTTTAACTTTATCGAAAATAATCCAACCAAGAGGGGAAAAGTACAAAAAAAGTTTGGTGAAAGTCTAGTAGTCTAACGTCAACTATTTACAGAAATATGTACATTTTGAAAAACAAAAGCATCAAACTTCAGGTCTGTAAATTAAGTTATTGTAAAACTGTCAGTTTTACAAAACAGAACTGGGTTCCTGCGTATGGCTCTGATCTGAAAGGGACTAGGACACTTTGCTTGATTTAGTTTCAAAAAAATGGATGCCTTGTTTTTTTCCTTACAGCAGCTTCAAGCCAACATTCAGCAAAACAAACACATAAGATACAATTCTAATGTTTGGAACATAATTAAAAAACAATTATCCGGAAATCACATCACAAGTCTGGAAAACAAAATTATAAAACAAATCACATTCCATTATATTAAAAAAATCACAGAGGGTTTGAATGAACAGATTATGCGTTTTTAAAAGGAATCACTTTAAAACAAACTTCAAATGCTGTAACAATGCAATAAAATGGATGCACAGCAAAAATACAACAGATCTTATCCAAAGAAAATACAATTGTTAAGTAATTGTTAATTCAGGCTGTTTTTTAATCGTGAATATTGTGAGTTGATTCTAAACCATGTGGGAAATCCAATCATATGTCTAGAAAAAAATCATTAAAACTCCATGTTTACTTGTAAACCATGTATTTTTAAATACAGCGTTCAGTATATATGGAGGGAAAAATGATAGACAGTTTTTTAACTTGTTAAAAAGTTCACAAAATAATTACTGGATGTTAATCAAATCTGATGCCAGTAAAATCTAACAATGTGCATCTATCAGCGTCATCAAAACACAAATTTGGGTTGGTTTGCCTGTCTGGGTCTTTGGCCCACCCGTTTCAAAGATCAGAATTTGGAGCATTTACACCTGGACAGGTGAAATCCGATTGAGATCTGATGCCAACAGCGCAGGTTAATGCCAGGTGTAAAGCGGGCCTGTCTTTGGTTTGTCAGACAATTCATCAAATGAGCATCTTTAAAATGGCTGTTTGAGTAACCAATAAGTTATGAATAAGTTTAGTGTAACTCATTATCTAAAAACAAATAAGTTTAAAATCATTCTTTTTATCCAGACATTCTATTGTTCCAACACAGAGCTTAGTTTACGTTTAAACACAGAATCAGTTTAAAAGCAAGTCTTATGAAAACACACAAATTGTTTGAGTGACGGAGAAAAAGCATTTGGAAAATAAACAATGTAAAAATGAGTGAAAAGTACAAAGTCTCTGCCGTAAGAGTCGCTCTGGTGACGTAACCATAGCGACACCAAACCACCGATACCATCAGAGCTGCTGTCTCCGGTTCTGAAGGGCCTAAGGCACGTTGCCAGGTCCAGATTTATCCCACGGAGGAGGAGGAAGAGTGACACCCCCGTTAACAGTGCTCCAGATATTCAATCACCCGTGAGATAGACTTCTGTCCTGTGGTTCCAACAGAACACTGAAGGAAAGACAGATTTAAACGTCATGCCGTGAGAATCAGAGAACTGCCTGATTTAACAGCCCCTGGTGTTTGATATCACTGGCTGCACTTACCGTTAGATTCATAAAATTAAGGAATTTCTTCAGCATTTCAGTCATGATTGAGAAATCTCCCTTAGGGAGGCTTTCCCGCACTGTTTTCACATTCATCTGTAAGAGAAAACAATAAAAAAAAAACATTAAAACAATCACACTTATTGTGATTGTTTTATTGTGATATTTCACAATATCACAATAATGATACTTAATGTGATATTTCACAAGTGTGAAAACATTTTATCAAATTCTATAAAAAACTAATTGATGTCCAAATTGTTTAACAGTGACAGGAAGAGACGCTCACCGGACTCTCCTGACACAGACACCCAAGAAGAAGAGCTGTATATGATGCCACAATGCTGTCCTCCATGTGTTTCCCAGCATGCTGCAGGGCTGAGGAAGAGAGAGACATACATTAAACCATGCCACTCAGCTGAACATAATCTAAACAGTGTATGATAATGCAGGGCAAACAATGAATTTTTAAAAACATTAATATAGTCACTGATGTTCTTGACTTAATTTGTTCATGAATAATGTTTGCAAACACTCAGGCAGTCGTGTCGAGTGTTTGTTTACCAGCAGATGTGTCAATTATTAATACCTTTATTAAGATCAAGCTCCTCCTCCTCTTCCTCCTTCTTGTCATTCGTGTCGTTCGTGTCATTGGTTTCCGAGGCGACCCACTGGATCTCTCCGGAAGTTTCCTGCCACTCTCCGCTCTGGTCTGCCTGAGATTTGGGCGCCTCGCTGATGAGATCATCAGTCTGAGCCTCGGCTAACACAGCTGCTCGCTCTCGTTCCAGAAATAGCTACACACAGAAACACGTGCATTAAGTGGCTAACAGCGAACAGGCTAATCTGATTGGCTTGCAGCTGAAACACACCTGCACTAGAGCCACCAGGGCATTGGACGACTTTGGTGTTGGTATTTCTTTCTTGCCCTCTTCCTCATTCTGTTCCTCAGTCTTCTTCTCCTCTCCTTCCATCTTCACATCATTCTCCACCTTCACGTCACCCTCAGTCTCCTTCAGGTGACTCACGTCCACCTCCATCTCCACCAGACCGTGTCTGTTTTTAGCGCTGTACTCCACCAGGTTTATCAGCAAACCGAGACCCTGCGCACAGGAAGAGCAGAAGCGTCACGCCCACACAGATGATATCACAGCTCAAGTTCAGATGAAGGTTCTTATAAGTTCTCACCAGCACACGGATGTCAAATCTCTGTTCCTGAGGCAGGTAACGAGGAACTTTGAGAACACAGTCCAACGCCGTCAGAATGAGACCATCCTGCTCGCCTGTTTTTGTGCTGCCCCACTCTAACCAATCACAGAGAGACAGTGTGTGAAATGATGTCATGCATGCACACGAAAGCGACCAATGAGGGAGAAGCTGCATAAAAGCTGAGATTCTCAAGAGCAAAAAAAAAAAACAGCATATCTAAAATAAGCAACTAAAATAACTAGTAACTAGTTGTTAAAATGTATTTATTTTTTATTCACCTTTTAACTCAAATTATGCTGCTTAAATATAATTTGTAGTGGAAACAATTGTTAAAAACTTTTGTGAGTATTATAAATAAGCCGCGCTGTATGTTTAGAAACACGTCATTTGTGTCTCACCGTTATCGTGTGTGAGGTTGAGCAGAACCCCGATAACAGCCCTCATACAGTCCTCCACAGCCTTGCCCACGTTGCTATGACTACTCTGCGGGAGGGCGGAGCTAGAAGATGAAATGAGCTCTCTGCTGTAGCGCTGGATCATCTGCTCACAGTGCCACAGAGCCCTGAACACAGAGAGCAACTTTACAAACATCCTCTCAACACAAGAGTTCATACAGAGATGCACAGAGGCACACAGAGACGCACCTTGCTGAAGACACTATGAGCTGAGACTCTTTGTAAGCGATCAGATAGGCCTGGTTCTCAGGGTTGTGGACAGTAACCTAGATTTCAAAAAGAAATACACATTTATCTCCACACAGAAATGGCAGGTAGGTATGAATGTGGAGCGCACACACACACACGTGAACTTACGCTCTCCAGAACCCGTAAACAACGTTCTGCTCCCCAAAGAGATGCAACCAAACTCTCTTTATCTTCCTCTTTACTCAGATTCTGCACACACTCTTTCACTGAGGAGGAGACAGAAAGTTTTCACGTGTCGCAGCAAACACAACTCAGGCACAGATACAGAAATATGTCAATAAAGCACCTTTATCCACAATGTGGTCCAGTCCACCCAGCAGACGCAGCTCTTCTTTAAACCAGTCTCCAGCGCGCTTCGACGTCAGGGACAAAAGTGTCTCCATCGCTAAATGACCCGTCTGGGAAAACCAAAACAAACATGAATTTTTAAAGTATATTATTATTATCATTATTTTCTTAGTTCATTTTCAAAGTTTTCTGAAAGTCAAAAGCTGTTTGAGAATATCTTTACCGTTATTTAAATGCCCTAAAATTCATTTTTTGCTTTTTACACGTAAATGTTATTTAATTTTTAAATCCGATCTCAAGGACTCACTTAACACTTGTGCTGTAAATGATATAATCTGAATTATTCGTTCAGACGGTAAACTAAATAACTCAATATTCAGAAAATATTTACACTGGTTTGTTTGTTTACTCACTGTGATGTTTTCCAGGTCCAGATGTTTGTTGTGGACGGTTTCGCACAGCTTGCGGATCTTTTCTTTAACTTTGCTCATCTCTTTAGCAGTTAGCTGGTCCGCTACAGAATCGTCCTGCTCCAGTTCCAGCAGCCTGATCATCAGCTCCAGACAGGACCGGTCCAGATCCATGTTCAGCCGGTCTCGACTCAGTATGTACATCAGAGAGGCTGTGCACAGAGCCAAATTCTACAGAGCCGGAGAAATAAACACAGACAGTACTGAGCGATAACTCATTCAAGTTGTTTGTTAAAGTTGTTAAATTAACAATATGTGCCTGACTGCTTATAAACTTCCCGGCTCAAAATAATCTAGATAACTATTGCCAACAATTGGGTTAATAAAGTATTACTTAGCAAAAAAAAGTTTAAAACCAGTCACATTTTCTGTTAAACAAGCCATTTTGGGGAGACATACTGACATACTTTTTTTACACAGTGATTTATTAGCATATTCCTATACCAATATTTGCAACTTGCTAATTGGTTAAGGGTGTTAATGGGGACGGGACATTTTCACTCTAGACAGCATTTTATTGGACAAAAACCTGTGAAGTGCAAGGTGAGCCATCAATGTATTTATTTAATTTATCCATTTTCCAAAACCAGACCGACTGTGAGTATATCAGCAAAAGGAAAATTTTTTAGCACTTTGCTAGCACACAGACTGCCTCGCAGCTAACTGCCAAACTAAAATCCGTGAACAACATCATCTTGAATTATATCACAGTTGCAGGTGCTGTAAAAGCAAACTAGCTTGACGTCGCATAAACAGCCTCAACTGCGGCAAAGTTACACGCTACACGCAATTTCTCCAGGCTTATGGTTTAATGCCAAACATCTGCTTTGACTCATTAAATAGATTTACTTTATATCTTTTACCGTGCGTCCTTCAACACGCAAATAAATTCAGGCCAAATGAGTCAAGCAAACATTTTCATGCCCCATCTGTGTAAACCGAACTAACGAGATTTACAGAGTAACAGCGCAGCTTCTGTTTGCCTTTCCACTCCGTCTGTGAGAGAAGATGATTACATCTCCAATTAATCTTCAATAATAAAGTAAACAAACTGTGTTTTACACACAGCATCACCATAAACAGCTACAGAGCTGCGCTTGCGTGAACGATGTTTAGTTGCACAGCTAGTCAGTTTGTAAGAATTGTTGGTTTTACAGTGGATGTTGCAGGAGACTCACCGGGTGCTGCTGGGAGTCGCTGAGCATTTTGAAGACTTGTGCCACTTTTCCTCTCGCCCTCAAGTGCATTCGGAAACTCGGCATGGCACAGCGTGTTGCCAGACTGATTATACTGCAGGCAGGAACAAAAACACCCATTAATCCCTCACAGGAATGTCTCGCCTTGTCACCAAATTCTACATTAGCCACCCAAACTCTTCGACCACCGACATTAACTGATAAATGTAAGCTGCCCACCTAAGGCAGCGTGTGTTGAGGGGCTGTGTGCTCTTCAAACCCGTCTCCAGATATTCAAAGTCATCAGTGAATTCCTGATTCTCTCCAAACTCCACAACGTCATTAAAATGCTTCACATGCTGGACCACTGTGTATAACTGCCCTCAGAAATAAAGAAACAATTAACAATCAGTTACACGTCTCCTTTGAAAGAACGTCTGGAGAAAAAGAGTGTGTATACTACATTTCCCAGCATGCATTGCTCACCTCTTTGTGCTCTGTCCTGCATTTGAGTGCGGTGACGATGTCCTGGTATGGCTCAGTGGGGACGGTGACTGACTTAATGACTTTAGGAGGAGGGGGCGGGGCTTTGAACACACCATCATCTTTGTGGGAGTTTGTGTCCTTGTTGCTGCTTGACACGCTGGTCTTCTGTGGGAAAGAAAAACACATTCAGAGGCAGAAAGGTGTTGATGGCATAAAGGTTATTTAAAGGTTCAGTGTAGCGTTACGTACAGGTGCAGAGGCAGTGTGAGAGGAAACAGGGGGTGGGGCTTCCTCCTGTTCCGGTTGATTCCAGTGACGGGCGTTATAGACAGCTTTTGCAGGAGACTGAAACAAACACCACAAAACTTCTTTTAAACAACACGGACCACAAATGATGAAAAGCAAACAGCTGTAGTCTATATTAAAATATCTGTGTCTATATAATGACAGAACTAGTCTCCTGAAACTATATGATTGTTTTGTATAAAGAACAGCCACAAAATGAGTGACAAAATAATAAAATTCCTACAAAACTTCAGGGTTTGAATTACAAAAAAACAACAACAACATTTATTTGTAGCTTTACAGCACTTCAAATCAATATCAATACTGATCAATATTTAAAGATAATTCAAAAGCCATGTTTAGACCTACTTTTTTTGGCCCGCTGAAGATCTTGCGTCCGATCTCCTTTGATTTGTTGCTCTGCTTTCCCTGACGGTCTTTCTGTGAGCCCAAGGATCCCGTCTCATCCAACGACTCCTGAGAATCTGAAAACAGGAGCAAAACAAACAGAGTTTGTAACAGATGAGTGAAAGAGGGTTCGGACAGGAACCGTCAGTGAGGGTGCGTTTGTTCACCTGCATTTGAGCTGCTTTGGCTCTGTTGACTCTCCTGCGAGTGATTGGTCTGCGGGCTGCCTGTGCCGGCCAATAGGGCAGCTGCCTTCTTTTCCTTCTTCCTCTCTTTAGCTGCCGAGTCGTCCTCATCCTCGCTGTCGCTCTCGCTTAGATCATCAAAGCCAAAGTATTTGATTTTGTAGCTGGTGCTTCCGGATGCCGTGGCCTCTCCGTCTGCATCCTGACCCTCGTTCTCCTCAAAACCAAAAAACTCCAGTTTTGTCTCCTTCTTGCTTTTACTCTGAGTAGGTCTGAACCTGAGGAGAAAGACAGATGAACGTATGTCACTAATTTCTTCTCTATATACACACACACAATATAAAAAAACACAACATAATGCAAGAGACATTACACAGCTATGAAAACGTTTTTTTTAAACAAGTATTTAGCTGCACAATAATGGTTATACAAAAATGCATCACTACAGAATTGACCAATCAGATTCAAGTATTCTACAAGAGGATAGTGTAACTAAGTCTGATTTTTTAAACTGTAAGCTATATAAAGTTACATAAAAAATAGATAAAGAGGGTAAAAACATGTACCTGGTAGGTTTTGCAGGCTGTGTGTCCGTTTTCCTCCTAAAGGTTCCGGCCTCTCCGATGTCAACCTGCACCGGGCTGACAAAATCATCCACACTCCGTTCTATCGAGTCCTGGATGGTCACGTTACACACCGACATGCAGGATGGATGAAGAACCGTGTAGTCCCTCACCCTTCCCCGACCTGCAGGCTTGACGTCTGAACTCCCAGAAGCCCCTGTGGTGGTGCCCTTAACTTGAGTAAGCGCTGGTGTAGAACTGGCAGGAGAGTTTGACACCTTGCTGGTTCCAGAATTTTCCGGCTCATTATTCCGGTTGGGTCGTTTGTACACTCTGTTGCTGGAAGGTTTAAGAAGTGGAAGTTGCTCAAAGTCAACAGGTTCCACCGGAGGTTCCGGTTCTGCAGGGTACATCTCTGAGCTCTGGAACCCATCGGAGGAGTTTCCAGCCTGGGTAGAACTTCCTTCCCCAGCCCCTGGTGGGGAGTCTTCTGCTGGAGAGTCCCATTCATCCAAGAAGTTTTTACTGGGTGGTTTTGAGCTGAAGGTCTGTGGGGGCGGTTTGTTCACGGAAATGGTGGACTTACTCCAGGCTCCTCCGGGTCCAGCAGCGTGTGATGAGGCTGAAATCGTTTTAGCTGAGAGAGAAAGACAAAAAAAGTTTAGTGTGATTGACAGGTGTGTTTGTAATAAAAAAAAAACACAATGCTAAACTAGGATACAGCAGCAAAAACTGTCAACCCTTATCCTGAATGTTGCTACAGATGTAGGTAACAGTATTACAGTCAGAATTTTGACTATCCTTTGAGAGTTATCACAGCCTAAATCCTTGTTTCTCCGCTCCTCAAATGATCATAATTAGCCCTGCTACAGAGTCGAGGGAAAGTGCGGAGCTGCGGTGGGCCGAAAATATCCTGCTGAGCCCCAGAGCCCTCGCCAGTGTGCTTACATGAGCAGCTCATGGACAGAGAGAAGACTTCAGCAACGCTTCTGCTATTCTCAGCACTGTATAAACCACCAGTCAGAGATCATCTATGCTACTGCAGTACCACACGGTGACTTCATTATATCTCACAGAAGGATGACATGAGATCATAGTGAGTCACGTATTATTATATGTGCCTGTTTAGCCGTCTGAAATGACACAGTGGCTGGAATCCTGCCGTGACACCCTAAATTAAAAGATCTTTGGCTTATTATAACATTAGCAGAGTAGCCAAACTAACACATAATTCTGACGTTACGTCTGTATAAAGTCTACAAAGCCTTAACATGATTCTTATGGTGTTACACAAACAATTAAACTGTAGATAACTTAATTCTCACATCCTACCTGGGCTTTTGGGCACAACCTCACTAGGCTTGTTAGCCTTAATCTCAGGCCGCTCGCTCCCGGTTCCCGCTGCATCCGAGCCCGTGTCCGACTGAGGTTTACCTCTGGATGTGACAGTTTTTGACTCGTCATCACTGTCGAACCCAAACGGGTCCTCAGAGCTGTCGTCATCATCAAATCTGGGTCGTTTGGTCAGTTCTTGGACCTCTGGCTTGAATGAGGGCCTCTTGACCCCCAGCTGGGCTTTGTAGGTGGTCTCTCCCCATTTTGTGCTAAGCGTAGCCTTTTTATTAGAGAACACTTCATCAAACTTCGAACTGGCCTCTCCTCCCTTGCGAGTGTAAGTTTTACTAAATCTGGACGTCATGTTGACGCTTGTCACATATTCTCTAGGAAAACAGAAGACATGAAGACAGAAGATGATGTAGGGTTATAACATCTTATTATTTTTACATTTAAATAAAATAGATTAATAAGACATGAAAAAGGTGTATTATGTTAATATTAACAAGCCTCAAAAAATGAAAACAATCTAAGTGAGGGGAACTTGTTGTTTTACACACGTAATGCTGCATAAGGGACCAGCTATGAACTTCTGTCCATCAGTGACCCACGTTACAAGCAAAAACATTTATTCAATAAACAGATATAGATCTGGGCATCTCTGGGGTCCTTGCAACTGTGGCCACAAGTGTTTTAAAATAACATTAAAAAGCAATTTAAGGAAAACAGCATGATCTCTTTAATAACGCTCGTTTGCACAGGTTCGTGCACAACAAATGGGACTTCAGCGCCGGCGGCTTCTCTACGGCTTTACACCTTCACTCGCATGAATTTAGATACAAATAAAGTGGAAAAGCTAGTTGAATGTATGTGTGAGTTTAATGTATTCCGGGGCGATCAGAGGTTAACCGAGCGCGGCCGGGTCATGTTTGCACACTCACCGATCCGCCGTCTTTCCTCAGGGCCTCTGAGCTCCAAACGGCCGCTGAAAACAAGCCCAGCCGATCCGTTCAATGAACAAGCGCGCAAAGCACGGCTGCCGCACCGCACGAGTGTCAGACGCGCAGATTAAGGGCGATGTGAAGGGTCGCTGTTGTTTATTTGTGGCGATCGGGATCAGACGGGCTGCGATGCGCCATTAGAGTCGCCCCTCCTTCTCCGGCCCCAACGCGACGTAAGTCTGACGTCACACCCGAACGCGGGTCAACCAATCAGAGGCGCGCGCATTAATAGGTCGTTCAGGAAACGCATTTCGGATTGGAGGAAAGGAACGGGAACGTGCGTTCTCATTGGACAACGACGCAGACGGATAGGCGGGACTTGGAGTCGAAGACGTCTTGTTAGACGTCTTGATCTACAGTTTAGCATTAGTTATAAACCTTGACATGCAACAACAACAAATCTTATTGTTTTAACGTCGACTCAAAATATGTTGTGTTTTAAATGACATAGTACATATAGAAAGTTCTTTATTATTACTTTTTAACGGGTATTGTTTTGTACTGTAGCAGAAATGAGAAGTAACAAAGCAAATGATTGTGAAACCTTAAAACTATTCCTTAAATAAATGCTGAATAATGATGTTTATTATAAAATAAGTCTTTGTATTAGTCTTGTACAATTCTCTCATTTCCTCTCTCACCAGGAGATGGAGGCATTGTAAATAAGAGGATGAAATTCTTGCTTTTATTGTTGTAGAGAAGACCAGAGAAAGTTTTTAAAAAGATTTTTAATGTTCAAAATAAAGATCTGTGGAAATACTAAACATTAAATGGAAGTGCTCATTTAATATCATACAACATGTAAATGAACTGCTGATTTTTATAATTTTGTGATTGTTTGAAATTAAATCACCATCTATCATAACTTTATGTCTTAAACATGTAATATAAAGGCTTAGTAAAGTTTAAGGCCTAAAACTCCAATGATTGAGGTGAGATTAACGTGATCAAACACAGATTTAGCAGCGTAATGTAAAATCATGTCTCTCATAAAAGCTGATGTTACCCAGCAAATCTCACTCAATCTCTGGACACAACAGGGACATTGTGCACAATGCTTAAGGCTGGAGGATTAAAAACATGTTTGTGCAGGTTAAACAAACCTACCTGAAATCTTCAAACATTTCTAAATGTCAGTCTTACAGAAGGACCAACCCGGAATTTCGGTTTCATGGTTTGAACACTTCATATGCAACAAAATCGCTCTCAAAATCTCGAATTTCTTGTAATCACAGATTTGCATTCATAGTACTTTGAATTAAATCTCTGGAATGTTTTGCAGACTTGACATTTATTTCACATGACCAGAAAAAAAATGTCCCAACAGTTCTTCTTTCATTTCTTAGTTGTGTGACCCTTGTAGTGTTTGTAGGCCTGAACAATCTCTGAAACAACTGAAGGGTCATCCAGCGTGGACACGTCCCCCAGGTTGCTTGTGTCATCCATGGCGATCTTTCGTAAAATTCTCCTCATTATTTTCCCAGAGCGTGTTTTAGGAAGACGTTTCACTACCTAAAACAACAACAGACATGCCAAACAAATAAATTCCCGGACCACCACCGTAACAGATCCACACGCAGCGACAGACAGAGAAGATTCTTACACAAACTGTTGTGTGTGATCAGTTCTTTGAAAACAGAAGGACATTGTGTCAAAGTTCACATCAAATATGCAGTAAAATAATCTGATGGCTGTATTTACCAGAAAGTGTTCAGGAATAGCATATTTAGCAATTTTGGTTGCCACCAGATGTCTCAGCTCTTTCAAAACAGCCTGTTGGTTCTCTGTGGCATTTTCTTTTAAAACCACAAACGCAAATGGAACTGGTGAAAAGATGGACATAAAAAGAGCAGTTAGATGATTACAAAAATTATATTAATAATATTTATTGTTATTAACTCTTGAATTGAATTAATATGCAGTGTTTCACAGTTAATTTGGTCTATGTCAAAATGTTGTTTTCGAAATAGGCAATAGAGGGCGTTGATCGTGACGTAACGCATATGACGCAGGTCACTGGTTGCAGATGGTTCACGAATGAAGAAGGTGAGATGAAGAACAAATCTTCAGAGTTCTCACCTTCTCCTTTAATCTCGTGAGGAATTCCAATCACCGCAGTTTCAGGAACGTCTGGATGTTCATCCTGATACCAGGAACAAATAAAAAAATAAAAAGACTCTCTGAAACACAAACCATCAACGCAACTATCCTGTATCAGGCCTGAGTAGAACAATTAGTTACTGACATGTGAGTTTAATTAAACTATACAAAACAGGGTCTTGTATAAGTGGACTGTTGAGTTGCAACTTCAAGGTTTACCAGGGAGTCTTCTATCTCAGCAGTGCCCAGTCGATGCCCACTGATATTAATGACATCATCCATCCGTCCTGTGATCTGATAATAACCGTCTTTAGAGCGATACGCCCCATCGCCCGTAAAATAATGACCTGTGGAGCAGCAGTGATACTTCAAGGACATGCTGTGGGAAACAGTTTATGAATAATAACAACAAAAGTGCATTTGAAAATCTGAACAGGTTATTTTGACATTCTGTGTAACACTCAGATGTTCTCTCATGCCCTTCACTTTGAAGGGAAAGTCAGAAAGAACGCTTCAATAATTTAACCAAGTGTCTATAAACTTTTCTTTTCATGCCAGAAGAAACTTTAAGAGGACTGGGGTTTAATTCACCTGGATATGGTTTAAAATAAGCATCCACAAATCTCTGGTGGTCTCCAAATATGGTTCTGGCCATTCCAGGCCATGATTGGCTAATGCACAGTGATCCATTGACATCATTTCCTTTTATTAGCTGCCCCTGCGAACCACAGGTTGTTTATTGCTAAAGATTGCTAAAGTAACAATACATACACCAAACACTGACAACACTCTCTGAACAGAACGTTACTGCAGGAACATTTTGATAACTTTGGGATAAAATTAAAAGTAACCTGCAATTTTGCACTCTTTAAGTTAACAAACAACTAACCAAGCAGTGAGTTAGTGCACAAATAAACAAGTTCAGATTTCTCACCTTCTCACCCATCAGAACAGGCTGGATGCCAAAAAACGGTCTCATAGCCATGGCAGGCCGGATTTCTGCTCCAGGTTCAGCCGGCAGTGGAGCGATACAAACGCCTCCAGTCTCTGTTTAAAGACCAGTGATTAAAACTTCCCAACAAGCTCCCAGCAAACAGAAAAACAGATGCAGCACTGGGTTTATTTAACCTGTCTGCCACCATGTGTCCACCAGAGGGCACCGTCCATCTCCGACCACATTATAGAACCATTCCCATGCCTCGTGATTAATGGGCTCACCAACTGTGAAATCCAACATTCAGGACATCATTTGAATGGACCAATTTATCTAAAAAACACTCAAATCCTACAGACAGGTATCCGAGGTGCCAGCCAGAACCGAATGGGATTTAAAACACAAAGTAGATCCTAATGCTTTGGCACTGAACTCTGATGGTCTCAAAGGCTGTGAGACTGTGCAACATTTTAGGGGCCACCCCATTTTAGGGGTTCAGACAGGCCCAATTCTGAATGGTATTTTTACAACGGCAAGAGCCTGGAGCAACGTACAGTCAGGGGGCCAGAATTCTTTACTACGGCCCTTGTGGAAGTTTAGTGGTAAAACATCTAACGTCTTGGGTTCAAGCTGCTAAGCTAATAAGATTGAATGACTTCATCCGTATCATCTATTGAAACAACATTTTTAGAGAGCTTTTCTGACTAGGAAACTAGCAAACACAGCCTCACCAGATCCAAGAGTTTTAAGTGATGATCTGTCATGTTTCTTCACCCAGCTTTCATCATATTTCAGGAGTAATCTGATGGCTGTAGGAGCTCCATAAAACTGGTTTATTCTTAACCTCTCAACGGTCTCCCAGTAGCGACCTACAGACATTACAGACACAGTTTGTCATTTGCAAAAAGTCAGTTTAAGAAACATGATTTAGAAGAAAAAGAAAACTACAATTTAAATAAATAAAGGTCACCAAAAATCATAATACAAAATAAAATGTAATTGATTACATTAGAAATGTAACAAATGTAATTAAATGACTGTAAAGGGGAAAGAAAGAGAAGAAACAAAGATATTTTGCCCTTTTACAGAAAGTTTAAAAGCACATTTTAATGAAAGCAGCGGAGGAATGTGTTCAGTCTGTAAAGGTCACTCTGTGACGTTCATTGTTTTATGGTTCCTCATGAAATCTAATTTCCATTCAAATGCATCAATCAGAGCTCATGTGCACAAGTCAGTTTAACACAATAAACGCAGATAAGAATCACAGATCGGGTTAATGTGTCACAAGATGCCATCTGAGAAATGAACAAAAGTGTTTCTTTTGCTTTACAGAGATGGGAGGGACAGACACACCATCTGTACTGACCTACACAACCCACTGCGCTGCTGAAAGTCATTTCTGTTATTAACGTCTGTAAACTGTCATTCACAACATATGTTTGGCTGCACAAATACCAACTGTACAATAAATCAATTAAACTAAAATGAAAGAGTGTTCAATGTTCCTGTAATATCTCACCTGGATCAGGGTACACAGGTGTGCTCTCAAACAGAACAGAAGTCGCCCCGTTACACAGCGGCCCGTAGACCACATAACTGTGTCCTGTAACCCAGCCAATGTCAGCAACACAGCCGAACACATCTCCCGGTGTGTAGTCGAACACATACTGCAACAACACACACACAGCTGTGATACACAACAAACTGACTGTTGAATGTGTCACTGAGTTTAGCAGCTATTGTAAACAAGGAACTGTTACATAAAGACATTTAGAAGCAGGTCACACACATCTTATCGGTCACTAAAATAATAATTAAGATAATACATAAGATAGTATACGACCTTTTACAGCACAGGTATGTTTGGCACTTTAGAATGGTAAATAAAATAGGCCTGTGAAAGTATCTTTCATTTTAAGTGTCAAGGAACAACATATATAAACAGACACATTTAATATTGTTGCTTAAATGTGAGACAAAATGAACCCACATTTTGTGACATCAGTTACGTTCTACAATGTTTTTATTTTCCAGACAGGATAGGAAGTTGAAGCACGTTTAAGGTACAGTTTCTATGCAGTTATGTTCTGTAATTCAGTAACTAGCACAAGCAAAAACATACCATGGTGTTGTCACAGGGTTTTAAAATAATTTAACAACTGAAAGGACATTCAGTCATTTCACTTATGCATTTGGCAGATGCTTCAGCGAATTACAGTACATCTTGAGAATCGAACCCAAGACCTTTGCGCTGCCAACACAATGCTCTCTACATATGGAACATGTGTATTTCTTGTTTGACAGAAACATATTTTGCATTCATGTCGCTCAGAATTGTGTTTTTTTAACACCATGACAGCAGTCATATGAAGACAGCAGTGCTGATGTTAAACACACCTGATGTGTGAGGGAGGCATAAAGCAGGTAACCGGCCTGTGTGTGCACAACACCCTTCGGTTTGCCTGTGCTGCCCGAGGTGTAGAGCATAAATAACATCTCCTCACTGTTCATGGGCTCTGGAGCACAAACTGATGATTCTCCTGCCATGACCTGAGACATCCAGAAAGACAGATGATATTAATATCATAACTTAATATCATATAAACATCATCTGACCACAGTGACCAACCTTAGACTACAAAACTGTCTTTTTAGCATTTATTGTTCTTTCCCTTTTGCTGATGAGAATTGCTGCAGTCAGTTCATTTTTTTAGGGTTTAACAATGTTTCTTTCAACCCCTCTTTAGTTCCGGCCCAGTGGCAAGATCAGCAGATTATGTAAGAAGCTTACAACAATAAAAAATAAAAAATGGTGCGAACGCTCCTGACTTGTGTAATGTTACCTCATCTAATGGAACGTCATGTTTGCCCATTGGCACACTTTTGTTGGTCCTCTGAGCCACAAACACATGCCGAACGGACGGACAGCTCTTCACGGCTGCATCCACAGTGGACTTCAGATCGAAGACACGCCCCCCCCTCACTCCTTGGTTACACGTGATCACAAACTTGCACTGGGCTGTGTGTGGATAAGACAGAAACAATGAAACACTGTCCAGAGAATATGCCATTGCTAACAGAGCCAAAGAATTGTTTGTCTGGCGCATCTAACTGGGCACTGGGTTTAGATATGCTTCACACAGGAAAGAGTTTTCATGTATAAGTTTCATTTTAAGATGCAGTTCATGTTTACGTTTGGTATATTTCAAGAGACCTTTGCAAAAACCTCGCTTGCTTTTGACATTCTCTGTCATTGGATTATTTTCTTTCGCATTGTGCCAAATTAGATCATAAAAACCATCTGTTTAGTGTCTCCTTCGGTTAATAAGATAAAGACATGCAGGCCTGTTTGAGAACAAACGCCCTTTCGAAATTATCTCTGTCCACACACACGTATCCTAGATTCTAACTAGCTTTCATTATTAGCGCTGTGTACAAAACAGTCGCTAAGGAAACACAGTCAGAGCTCAGTGGTCCCTGGAAGGCTTGTAGGAGACCCTCAAAAAAACTGGTACAAACTGACAGAGAACTTTAATCCTGTTAGTTATATTTAAAGCTGACATGAAATTTAAAGTGACTGAATTAGTTCAACCCTCTGAAATTGTTTCTGGTTCCTATTGTGCACAATGTAATACTGTTTCCTAAGTAAAAAATATATATTGTAATATATAGTGTGATAAATTTCTTTGCCTCTGCAATGACTTTTCCTGTCTGGTTGACATCATTACACCCTCTTGATTTCCCTCCCTCCCCTCTAACATGTCATACAAAGACCACTTATACTGATCCAAACAATTCCCAAAGGATTAAATCAAATCCCGCGCTGCATTTTTCTTTAACCAACACGTCTGAGCTTCACTTTTCTGCCATTTTTATTTTTGTTGGCAACTAACCTCAAGTCAGAACATCAACAAGTTTGTTAGTTAAAAAGATCTAAATAAATTCACAATCTCATGTTTCAACAACTGACACACAGTTCACTGTTTTACCACAACAACAAAGAGCATCTCTCTCACCATCCTGGATTCTTCCAGCCAGAGACTCTGAGCTGAACCCAGCAAACACCACAGTGTGGACGGCACCGATGCGCGCACAGCCCAACATGGCCGCCACTGCCATAGGCGAGACGGGCATGTAGATGGCCACTCTATCGCCCCGCTGGACTCCATGACTCTTTAATGTGTTGGCAAGGCGACAGGTCATTTCCAAAAGCTCCCTGAAATGTGGCAACAGACCAGAATGTACAAATATAAACATAGATATTTATGGGAATAAAATAACATCTGACTAACAGGAAGTCTCTCAAGTAGTACATTCATAAAGTAAATATTTATGTATGGCTAGTATGGCTAGTCAAATGAACGTGCTTGAGAGATAAACAAACACAGTATTTCTAGCTTTGAGGAATGTATTATTATGTCTTGGGAACAGACTTCCTCAGGAAAACTGAGCTGTGATTTAACAGAACGGATACATGAGAAACAGACACATGTCTACAGCACAGCCTGAACTTTTTAACTGCCTGAGTTTGGATCTCCTCCATATTGTAGTGAGATCAGGGGATCAAACACTTTCACTTTCACAACGAATGCGTTTCACTGTCTTCTGACTTCCTGTTTAACACTGAAGCAGGAAGAGAAGACATACATACAGATACGTACAGTATAGTTTCATGTGTAAACATCTGTTTCTTCACAATTCATAGTTTCTTCAAATGACTCGTATGTGAGAAACAACAACATCTCTACATACTGTAGTTTTAGGACTGAACACAGTCTAGATAAGAGGAACTGTTGACCGTTGTGTTGTGGTAACACCTGAGAACATGTGAGCAGATTCACAACAGCAGATTCTGTAAATATTTAGCCTAGTGTGAACAGATCTCTAACTCTGCCAAACTCAAGTTACGAAACGAGAGGAAACATTTCAGCACAAGAAACCTTAAAAACTTCCTTTATTCTTCACCAGAAAGTGGGAGGGAGGAATTTCCCCCAAACTCTCTATAGTTGTGCTCTCCTACCATTTGCTAAATTTACACCCATGGGTGGAAACAGGGATAAGAGCCACGTGAAAACATCTCAGGAGCTTCAAACTTACCTGTATGTGACCTTAACCTCAGTACCTGGTTCATCCTTCTCCCAGATCAACGCCACTCGGGTTGGATGTTTTGCCACGTGTACATCCAAGCAGTTCACTGTCAATCAGTTTAAAGGGAAATAGATGTTATTTACAATAAAGTTCATGCAAACTTTTTCATGCAAAAAAAACGTGATAACATCTATTAGAAAATGCAATGTTTTATATCTCAGCTAAAACTGGGCTTGGAAAGTTTGATGTGATAACAAACGCGTTACCAGAAACGTTCAATTGACCCCCAAGAAACCAATTGATCTTCCCAATGGACAGATCGCAGTCCTTCACTTGGTCGAAAGGTTTGGTCCATGTCAGCCTTTCCCTGGCGATAGACCCCCAAAAAGTTTCGGGGTCTTTGACTGACAGCTCATGTAACTCTGCGTACGTCTTTCCAGCGAGATGCGCGCTGAGGTCCGGCCGGGCGGTACCGGACGCAGTCCGTGCGCGGTACCGTGAGATCAGTGTAACACATCCACGCAGATATTTCTTGTCGTTTCCCTTGTACAAGCAGTTCAGCAAACTTCTGCTCACGCGTCCAGCCATTGTTTGGACCGCAGTGCGGGAGTTTGCGCAAGTACCGCAAATGTTTCTGCGGAGAGGGAGGAGAAAGTTGTTGACAAAGAGCGGAACGAAAACCAACCGAACCAAACTCTGCAACTCATTTTCACAACATGGCACTTTTCTTCAAAGACATTTCTGCTGGTTGCACAATTTTCTCTTGTATTGTCTGTCTTTTTTTCACAGTCGTGAGGTTACAAACACAAACACTAACGTTTAAGGCATTAATATTTGTAAGCACAAACATTGTCTAAACTTATGCACTCGTGGGTGCATTAAATTTACTATGCATTGCATTGCGTTTAATAAAATAACGTTTGTCACAAAAGCAAGTGTTAAACTGTATTGTTTATATCTGACACGTTTTCTCGGGTTTTAAGGCGTCAGTAATGCGCCTGTAGAAATTACCCCAAACTTCTGCTGCCCCCTAGTGGACGATTCACTGAGGGGCATTAATGTTTTACGTAACTGTACAGTCTATTTTAAAACCAGGGTCCTACAGAATTATATTATAAGTGTCTTTTCGTGACTTTTTCAAATGTTATGGTTATTTAATAAAGTAATAATTGCCATTTTCTCTCTATTGTGACTTCAGACATGATCATATAAACAAATGCTTATATATTTTATGTATGTGTTACTCTAATACAGTTTAACATATAGTTACTGTATTACAGTTAAATAATGTATGATATATACATTATTTAATATATATAAATTCATTCAAGAGCAAGAGGCGTGGCCAATGAAGGAACGAAGGGCGGGGCTTCATTGCCACATTTGCATAATGTGTTAGCAAATGTATGTCATAAATTTGTGATTATGATTTATATAAAAGTTTTAAATTCAATCTCTCCGCACAGATTGGCTTTTTATAAGCGGTCAGATTGAAAGGGTTTCTCATATGTGTGAGGAGAGCTCATTGTTATTGTGGTAACTGCTGACTCTGGGGGCTATGAAAAGGTTGTGCTGTCATATTGAAGGGCGACAGGATCCCGGGTCAGCAAAAGGCAACACACAGCACAAATCTGATCTCCTTCCTCTAAAAAACATGCCACTGTAAGTGCCAAAACAAACCAACAAAAGCACAAAATCAGTGTGTATTGCTTGCTTAAGATATAAGCTTATAATTTAGTCTTAATAGAACCTTCTTCTCCAAATCCCAGATCAGTGGATGTGATTCATTATATATATTTAAGAACAGCTGCAGTAAAAATTAAACAGACAGTTTTGTGAACACATATGTATAGTATGAGTGTTGAAAAAAATACGCTTTTCAGTGGATATTTCCACCTCTGCATTGCAGTAATACAGTTGAATTTAAGGGGTATTTGAGCACCCTGTCCGTATTAAATGTCATCAGTTCTTAATGTCCTTCCATTAATGATTCATTACAACTGGGCAGTTTTACGACTTAAGACAGACGTTCTTGTTCTTTCAGTGCTTAATCCTGCATTCATTTCAGCTCTGAGTATCTCTTAATAACACCATAAAATAAATAAAACTCATGCACAATTCTTTTAAATGAAATTAGAGAAAATAAAGCCAGTAACAAATAAGTTGTTTTATTCGCAGGCTAAATGGAGGCTCTGAGACGCTTGAGGCAGCATTTAAAGTGATGCATGCTATCATTCTCACGTATTGCATTCAGTTGACCCAGAGCATCGATTCTTAAGTGGGTCTCTACCTAAAATACAGCTCCACATATATTATACAGCAAAGATGCCCACGAGCAGGACAGTCATTGTGTTTCGGCACTAGAGGACGCTGCGATTGCGGTTCTGTTTCAACACATACTTTATTTTCCCTCTTTTTCTGTGTGTTTGTGGATTATGACAGTGTGGTTGAATCCCTGCCTGTCACTGAGCCCTGCGGGAAAACCTTCTGTCGAGGTGACGAGAGGTCTGTCCTGAGAAACCGGAGGAAGACGTAGAGAGATGTACGGAGAGATGGATGAAGAGAGGGGCGGGTTGGGGAAAACAATACTGAACTGACACTGCATTGCAGGGGAGAAAAGAGAGTTGATGTGAGTGTGCAGAAAGTGTACAAGACGTCTTATATGTCTTTGGAAAAGTCCACTCTAACCACTACACCCAAAACCCTGCATTTATTTGATCCAAGTTGATTTAAAGAAACAGTTTCCCCAAAATAAAAACTCTGTCATTATTTATTTACAGTTTAAGTTTCTAAAACTCTCCAGACTCCAGAATTCACAAAATGTGTTTTCTGTGTGAGTGACAGAGTATGAGGCCAGTCTGAACAGCTAGATATTTCTTAAACAACAGATAACAAACACATGCCTGTGTTTGGCACTCATACTAGCTACACTAACACGATCTTCTGGGCATGCTCAGAACAGGACAGCTGGCACCCAGACAGAAAAGCAGCAGCCACTTTAAAAAACTCATTATCGCCACTCAAAAATAATGCTATAACTACCTCTAAATTACAGTAAATGACAGGCCAGCTTTCTGAAATTAGTTACCAGCTGAGGCTAGTTTCTCTTTGTGTGTCATTATATAGAGTCTTTCTCTAAAGCTGTAAGTAACTGAGGTAAACAGAGATGTACTACACAACTGCCAAGCCATAAATAATAATTAGAGGAGGGTTTAATTAAGAGGGGAGGCTGTGGGCTGGGGTCACAAAGACTCAGGGAGACCCCTGAGATGGGAACTTAAGTCACTCAAATCAATACGGTCTGTTATTCTTTTCATTTGCATGAGCTTAAAGGTTCTTCATTCATCAGATCTAATCTTCTTAAATCTACTGACAGCCGTCAGTCAACCGTTGCTTTCAGAAAAGGAAACAATTGAAAACATAATGAGAGATAATGAGATAATGGACTAACAATAGACTGCAAAGATCACATCATAGGGTCTATAGAGTCAGTCTGTAAGTTTGTGTGTAGCCAAATTTCTGATCCACTTTATGTACATTTAGACCATCCTAACATTGAAACCTACCTGGAGGTTCTTGTTCCATAAACTTCCATACAAATTCCTCCCTGTTAGAGAGAGTTAGTGAAATATAACTAGACATGAGCATTAATTCCCAAATCAAACAAAATGCAACCAAATCTGATATAAATCCCCTCATAAGTTGCTATGCATTCAAAACATATACTGTATGATAACATAAACATAAACAAAATCCACCACCGCTTTTTAAAAGCACAACTGCTGCCTGTTTGTATTGTGTGACTCCAGCGATCAGTCATTGAGTTTTCATTGTGATTTTAAGTGATTTACAACATTTTAAGTTAAGAATTTCAATTGCTTGTTTTTTAGATCCTGTCCTCTGTGAACCAGCAGTTTGGCACTGAGATAAATGGGAAAAACTAATGGACAGTTTTTTCCAGGAATACAGATTTCTCTGACGCAGACACACAACAGTAGAGCTTGTCATATTCAGCTGCTTTAAATGGGAAATGTCTCTTTAAAAGACTTCTTTAGTGTTTGACATTATTTCACAGCGGTGTAAGTTAATGACTGTCTCTCTTTTCACTGGAGGTGGTTTGTATGTGGTCTGTAAGACCCTCACATATACCCAAGCTGTGCAGCATCAACAAACACCATGTGTCCGTGTACCAGCAGGGGGCGGTGCTGCATTCGGTCCAATTGACCCAAGCTAATGAAACAAACAGCATTGGGTGTATTGAGATCTTTTTAACAGATAACAGTTGTGTGTCTCGTCCCATGAGAAGTAAACAGGCTCATACATGCAGCTTCCTCTTTGCTGGTTGGATCATGGAATCGAACCCACATCCTTTGCGTTGCTAGCGCAGTCCTCTACGGGCTGAGCTACAGAAAGCATCTGTATAATGAAACAGTGCAGAGCTAAATAATACAGGTTCATTCATTTGCATTTACTGTCTGTTGGATGGAGTAACTCTATCTTTTCTGATGTGGCCGTGTGTGTTTACAGTGTATCAGCAAAACTGAGACTATAAGAGTCTGAAAGGTTACGCACCAGTGTGTGTGTGTGTGTGTGTGTGTGTGTGTGTGTGTGTGTGCTGTTAAAGGTGACAGAGTTTGGAGTGTGATAAATGAGAATTATAAAGAAATATACGCGTGCTGTTAGCTTTAGCAGGACCCTGTCTGGTCTCCGTCCCACACGGAGCAACAGAGCTCAGCTTCTCTGAAACCAATACACACTCACACATCCTTTCTAACAGCTCAGGGTATCCRCAACACACACACACACACACACACACACACTCTCATAATATACATCAAAACTCCTAGGATAGACCTACACACACACACACACACACACACACACACACACACACACACTCTCTCTCTCTCTCTGTCTCTCTGTCTCTCTCTCTCTGTAATGGTTTGGAATCGTCCGGATGCCCCATACAAAGTGGAGTTAGTGCTCCATGCTGCAGGATGGGAAGCTAACATGAGTTTCTGATTACAGTACAAATGTCCCACAGAGAGCGAGAGGCATTGTGTAAAACAGACTGAATGAAAGTGAGAGAGGGTGGAGTTAATACTGTAGATGGGTTTGTGCATGTTTGTGTGTGTGTGGTTTTATTGCTGTGTGTGCATGTGTGTGATTTAGCACAGACATGACCAGAGTTTACAACTGTAGAGAGGTTTATAGTTTGTGATAAAGCACTCTTCCTATAGATCTAAACACACACACACACACACACACACATACACACACACAACTGTTGTGTTTATATTGTGTTAATGATATTTTTAGTCTCATAACCATTTCCCTAAACCTTAAGATCATGAGATCTCAGTTTGTTTTATCTCAACGTCTGTTTCAAAAGCTATTCCTCTATTTGTGTTTGTTACGTCACACGGCGAGTAAATGCTAACAATTTTCATTTTTAGATGAACTGCTTTGAGCCTCGCAGCGGAGTCACAAATTGCTGAGCGATTGAACTGAATTCTTGCTGAGCTAGTTACACCACGTAACCAGATTTATAGCTTATAGCAGATTTATTTATCTAAATAATTCCCTTTAATAATGCTGCTGCAAATATATCTAAGTATTAGAGGTTGTTACTGCCACAGACATGCAGAAACGCATGTTAAATTCAGACATACGTACAGACAGAGTGCACAGAAGGTATCTGCCATTGAATGTTACAGTCGTGTTGTTTTATTAATGTTGAGTTGAGCGAAATGACTTCTGTTCTGTCTGTGTCCCCGGACGGCTTTATTTCCCCAGAGTTCAGGCAGATTTCATCAATAGTCGCTAATGAATGCTGAGAAGTGCTGATATGAATCAAATGGTTCTGTACAATTTGATTTAGAAGTCATTATGTATCGCAGACCCCAGACCCAATCTCTCTCTCTCTCTCTCATTTTTGTGACATGTCCTCTCTTCATTTTATTTTGTCCACCGTCTAGCTATTAATGCATTACAGAACATTTTGATTGTTGCCAGTCTGAGCTCATGAAAACTTTATGTCTGAGCCGTCCACCATATTAACAGCCATCTGGTGGCATGTGTGGTTTCTCTCCACACAGCTGTGTTTCTGGAAGCCTCTCGGGTCTGTGTGTTTGGACTAAATAAGTGACAGAATAAGCTGCAGATAAAAGCCTTATGGCCAATGGTCTCTTGTTCTGTGTTTGCTCTAATTGGATGAGATGAGGGTCTCTCTGGACTGCCTCTTCCAAGTGGTCTCAAGTAGTCCATTTATATCTGATTTTTAACCAGAAAGCAAATCTTCTAACATTTCTTTAAATAATTTACCTCAGAAATGCCACCGCTTGTCCCCAGAGGTTCATTAAAATTAGTTTCTCAAGCATCTCAGTTATGCAGATTTTTAATTCTTTTGTGTGTAACACGTTTGTGTTACCGTGTGTTAGCGCACCATCTGTGTTTAACCCCTAATTCACATACAAACAGCTCATCAGGTAAGATTTTGGCTTTGTGTGTGTGTGTGTGGGTTTGTGTGTGTTTGTGTGTGTGTTTGTGTGTGTGTGGGTTTGTGTGTGTGTGTGTTTGTGTGTGTGTGTGGGTTTGTGTGTGTTTGTGTGTGTGTGTGTGTTTGTGTGTGTTTGTGTGTGTGTGGGTTTGTGTGTGTTTGTGTGTGGGTTTGTGCAGGTGTGTGTGTGTGTGTTTGTGTGGGTTTGTACGGGGGTGTGTGGGTTTGTGCAGGTGTGTGCGGGTGAGTGTGTGTTGTGTGTGTGGGTCTGAGAGAGGGATGGAGGTGTTTTCGCATCGCTGTGGTCAGATGTTCTCTTGTTACAAATTGAAAAGCGCATGAATAATAATCATAATCAAAAACTATAATCAGAGAACAATTACATGCCTCTGGTACATCATTCTGGCATAATAAACCACTGAATATATAGCCTCATTTTCCTTTTGTTCTCTCCCGCTCGTCTGCCTTCACTTTTTCATTTTAGTTTATAAGAATTGATTATTCTGGCTGTATTCTGGTTTAAAATAGTGACTTTCAAATGACAATCAAATTTATTCAAAATGGATAAAAGCTCTGCTTAATGTTATTATAATGGGCTGGTAATATTTTTTTCCAACAGGTTTTCTCAAATAACAAAAAGCTCCACAGTGTTTAGAAGGTTATTTATAGATGACCTAAAGTCTTTACACTTGTGATTTCAACATTTAAAAAATGACACTCATTAGTTGATAAAAGATACAGAACAACACTTGGCAACAGATGAATTATTAGATGGATTTTAAACCATTAAAGAACGTTTTCTTAATGTTTTCAAGACGTGTATAAACGTAACCAATGTGCAGCCTCTCAGTGCTACACACTTAATAGCTCTGTAAAAAAATAAACTCACCAAATGGTTCGTTTATATTCACATATAAATATATTTGGCTCAAAATGATCTAATTTTATGCTAATGAGCTTCATAATGGGGTGTGTTCTGCACAGCCAGGCAAGTCACTATTACTGGAAACTAGCTGCATATAATGAAGTGTTTTATTCCAGTATGACACCATGGATAAATTTGGCACCAGTCATGATTGGTCACACATGAGTCCAGAACCACAGCTCAGCTCAAACTCTGCTGCCGCTGGAAACATTTTCATGCAAGTTTTATAACAAGTCGTTTTGTGCTGTTTTTTTTTTTTTTTTGCTTTTTCCGCCATTGGATTTACACACAGCATCGCATTATAATTTTGATGATGCCCTTTTCATGCACCGTCAAAACCAATTTTAGTTACGTTGTGGGGTTTGCTTGTGCAAAATGATGAGTGCTTTCCTGAGACTATAGAGAGTTCTGGAAACATTTGAATACACATGATTTCTAAACATCTGTGTATCTGTCTAACTTCTGTTGAGAGTTTTTAAAGGGCTTATTTTATTACGCCAATAATTTTGAATGTGTCTTTTTATATACATATATACGTATATACATGCATACATATATGTATAAACTGTATTGTGTGTGTGTATATATACATATATATGTATTGTGTATATGTGTATATATATATATATATATACATAGAAACCTCAGAAAAACACATACAACAATTTTATGCTTAAATTCACACACTTACTCCATTGTTAGGCTGTTTGAGGAAGTCTGAACAGATGTTCTAATGTCTACATTTTGGATTGATTAATTCACTTTTTCGTCAATACATCTCAGGTCCTGCAGTAAGTTAATTCAGCAGTACGGGCCTTCAGAAATAAAAAACATCTCTTGAGGTCCTGGCGTAACCTTGTCTGCTCAGCTGTATCATTTTTGGGACACACCGTATTCATATTGTAATGCGCTGCGGCTGTGTGGAGAGACCATTGTTGTGCTGTTGGAGAGAGTCTGTCTCTAACAGGCCTGCCATCTTCCAACTCAACACGCTATATGTACATAGAAAATGATTCTGCCTCATGACGCTGACTGGACTGGTACCGTGGACCTGAGAGCCCATGAAACTTTGATTTAATGTTTTATTTAGGAACATCTAGGACAAGAGACAAGGGATTTGGATCCGGTTCTGTTATTTTAGGCGGCTTACAAATAAACACGACGTGTCAGCCCAGGACAAGAGCCAAAAAACATGAAGTTGAGAGAAAAGATGAGAGGAGAATTAAATATTTCTTTCATGGTGACTAAAAGACGCTTGTGAGATGTTAGTTTTGTGTTGAGTCTAAAGTAACAGATTCAAACTGAAATGAATCAGACCTGACATCGCTTTATATGAAAGGACAGTTACAAAAAGACAGTAGAGCTTAATGTAAAGTTAAGTTTGTTACTGGTAGTGCTAGTTAAGTTAGTAGTGTGTTAGCATCATACTTCAGTTAGATGGACTTCAGATTACACTTCACCATACTTACATTTACTTCAATGTTATGTTGAAGCCCCTCCATTTAAGAAAGAAAACCAAACCTGTCTTACCCCCCCCACACACCTGCCCACCATCTCTCTCTCTCTCTCTCTCTCTCTGTCTCTGTCTCTGTCTCTCTCTCTCTCTCTGTCTCTCTCTCTCTCTGTCTGTCTCTGTCTGTCTCTCTCTCTCTCTCTGTCTCTCTTTCTCTCTCTGTTAAAATGCACAGTGATTGCATTGCGGCAAAGAGAACTCATCTGCATAATTGGAGTTTGTGTGTGTGTGTGTGTGTGAGTGTGTGTGTGAGTGTGTGTGTGTGTGTGTGTGTGTGTGTGTGTAAACGTGTAGAGATCCTAATGTGCTTTTAAATGTGCAGTAATTGTGATGGGCCGAGTTCTGGAGTGTGGAGAGGTGGAAAAGGATCTTGTAAGACTCAGGGCTGATGTTAAAACGCTCACAGACACACACACCTCCTGTTCTGCTATTGTCTGCCTGAACGCCTCGCTTTCAGACTGTTGAGTGTCGTCTCCTATCTCCTGAAATGTGCTCACAACAATCAAATCACAGGAGCTCATATGAGGGCGAAAAAGAGAGAAAGATGAGATTATACTGCGGGGCCACAGAGACAGAAGAGCTCTGCATATATATTATCTTTGTTCCTAATGAAAATAGACACATGAACTGCTCTAAGCAGGAGAACATTTACTCTTGAGCTTTTCAAAACACATAGGGAGAAGATCTGCAAGCGAGAGCCGTTCGCTGACCGGTGGGGTAGCGCAGCACACAGATACTTAAATCAACAGAATCACAGTGACAAAAATTTACTGCGGTACCACATCATCAGTTTTAGCACCTGCCCTGGATGATAATAGTCTATGATTCAGCAGTTCAGGCAATGGGACGTGAGGTATTAAAGTTTATGAGTAATAATGTGAGACTCCTTAAATATTTTTATGCATTTAAAATGAACGCAGTTGCTGTGTTTGGTTGAATTGATCATTAAAACTCAACTGTCTGGTTTTCTGCAGACATTAATCAGAAGTCCATCCGACTTTTTTTTTTTACAGGATTGTTTTATTATAAAATGATTGCAAATTTGCAATGTTTGCCTTTGCTGTGAGTATAATGTATTGATGCATTAGCTACAAAACTATATCAAATGAGTCACAAACTACATTGAATTACTTTGTTTCTTTGTGATCCTCTAAGTGCTGAGAGGAATTATGGGATTATGGGAGTCGGCCATCTTGAATCTGCTGCAGTACATTATAATATGTATAAATTAATATGAAGACAATCATCTCCCTGCCTTTCTAATCTAAAGATATCAAAGTGTTATAAAAGTGAGCTGAACTGTCAGATATGTTTAGTCAGCTAACATCATTTTAACCCCTTTCTTTAAAGTCATAATAACTTAACCAAGCTTTGTGACGGTCATATTGGCAGATGACAACAGTTAGTAGTTATTTACAGTGAGCGCTATAATTAAACCATCAGTAAATCCATGTCAAAATCATATAAACCAACATTAATCCACTGGAATGTTAAAGGGCAAAATAAGAGAGTGACTGTTTTAGTTTTTCTCACAATATTGCAGATACAGGTTGATCCTGTTTTTCTTGAACTCGGCATCGTCTGACACACGCTGTGGCTGAAACTGTCGTGGTCAGAGACTAATCTTATCCTCTCCACAATCTCTCAAGTCCTCCGCTATCCCAGCAGCCTCATTAGAACAGATTGGTGCTCTCTCAGCCCTGAAATGGAAACTCTACTATGCTTAGAGAGATAGAGGGAGAGACAGACAGACAGAAAAAGAGGATGAGAGAGAGAACAGGTTTAGAGAAAAGTCTCTCTGCTGCATGTTTTTCTGTGAGGAAAAAAGAGGCAGTATTTTATCTAAAAAACACCTTTTCTTTGCGATCGTGTGTTTAATGTATCTAAGAAACATTCTGGGAAAACTATATCGCATGCTGTACAAAACAACAACTCCTCACAAAGATAGTAAAAGTTCTGCTGTGGGGACCAGTTGATGGTTTTCTTGAGCTTAAAAATCATTGAAAATAGTGTCTAAATGACACTGCATGTATGTTTGTTGAAGCATCTGTGATGTGATTGTATTGTTTGTGTGTCCTCAGGTAAGTATACGTGCTGTTGTGCGGCTTTACGTCACGCTGTGTTTCGGAAGCTCGTCGTCATGGCTTTGTGTGTTTTTGGCATGGTTGTCATGACTACCTGCAGTGCTGGGTCCGGCTGAACTGGGTTGGAGTGTCGTTCACACTCCTGTGCTCCTGTCCTCCTCTTCATCACATGATTGTGAGCTCACACACACACACACAGACACACACACACAGACACACACACAGACACACACAGACACACACACACAGACACACACACAGACACACACACACACACAGACACACAGACACACACACACACTCCTGTTAAGCCTCTTGCATTTTTACTGCCAATCAAATTAGCTATTATTATACACATTAACACTGTTTATATGTGTATGCATGTACACACAAGTCATTGATGCAAGCTATCTTAGCAGGGTTTAACATAGCATGAATAATATTAGACATTGGTTACGTTTCTCATTATAACCGATATTATATTCTATTGTTTTAAAATATACGCTCTCAATCGCCACTGATTCAGAGGTGTGGCTTCACACTAAACCCCGCCTTCTCCACTGCTATGCTAATTCTGTCCAATCCTGTGTTTCTGGGTGGACTTCATGTGGGTAGAATCTTCTGGAAGAGGATTATTATGTCTAAAAATCCTCAGACTGCTGATAACTGCTGATAATTCAGCCGCAGCCGCTGAGACGGTGTTTTTAAAGTTTTCTGCCTTTTAAAATCTGTGGCTCCAGCGTTGCAGTATTTCAGAGTGTAAAGCTGTAATGATGGGATGTGACTTCTGATGCGGCTTCGCTCCAGATTAACAAACGAGTGTGAATGAATTCTGTCTGAAGTCTCTGGGTATAAGCTGGTTTGGGTTATGTGAGATCTGAACACATGAACATTGATGGTACAAATGAAAATGTCTGTAGAAAATAAAATTTTTCTACTTTCAGCAAAGAAGAAATAAATCAGCTGGCAATTACTTTTTGTATCTCTATAAAAATGGTTTTAAAAACTCTTAATCACACAATACATGCAATAATCACTTAAAAAGTCAAAAGTTTTATCTTTATTTAACATGAAAATTTGATGCAAACAGACTAAAGTTATATTTGCACGTTATTTACACATTTATTTACTTTGTTCTGCTTTTGTAATGGAAGCTATATTCAATAACCGTATCGATTTAAAATATTAGCAGCTAGTGGACGCAGCCTCACCCTCAAAGTTCACTTCTGCAGTGTTACCTCAGCATTAGAAACGGGATATTTTGATGCTGTACCTTTAAAGATATTCGTATTTAAATGATCTGTATTGTGATTGGCTAACGTCTATGTAAACGTAATTTACACAATCCTGCGACGTTGCTGAATAAAGAACTGGTGTTGATATGTAAACACATGTTGTCATATGCTAATGTGTTTATAAATATTGATGTCTTCACAGATTGCTCTGTTTAGTTTCTTAAAAAAAACTACAACCTGTTCTGTTGTGTCTGTACGTGTGTCTGCTCTTCATTTAATGTGCTGTAGGTGGGTTTGGTGTGACGCAGGTTGAGTCATACAGAAGAGATTGTGTGTGTGTGTGTGTGTGTGTGTGTGTGTGTGTGTGAGGCTTGATGAGGACAATTGAGAGAGCAAAAGGTTTTGGCCCATCAGTTTTGTACCTGTGTTTATGCACTACAACACACAAACACACACAATATAAGTATAATAGTCAGACAAAACTCAGCTTACTGTCACCCATTGTTTTGTGTGTGTGTGTGTGTGTGTGTGTGTGTTTGCATTGAGTAATCAAACCTGTGACTTGAGCACCTAAAGGACAATGAGGTGTAACCACATGTAACCACACACACGCACACACACACACACGCACACACACACACACACACACACACACACACCATCTTCACCTCCCTTCAGCTTCAGTTGTTTTTCCTTTCTAATGCAACAAAGCAGATCTTTTTAATGAAGCCACCAGAGACACACACACACACATCTGTCCTGTGTGCCTCACCAGCTCAGGGGTCTCACTGCAGATGTTGAGGGGCATCAGTGATCATAAATGTCACCTCAGATATTTAATACATCGTGATTTGGAAAAAGAGAGTTTGGGTTTTAACTTTACGGACATAGTCTTAAATATTCATGTACACAAAAGTAATGGACATGTACAGATTTTAAATGCATTAATCTGTGTCATTTTGTGTCGTCTTTCCACTTAAAAATACATTTAGACATTTTCTCTCAGAATGTTGCAAACCTAAATCACTTTCCTTAAAACTTCTTTCAAACAGTAAAAATAAAATCTATGCCTTACGAAAAATGTAAAGTGTCTGTTTCTTTCACTGGTCTTCTCTGGCTGGTTTTGAGTGGAATATGCCACTCAGTGTGGAATCATGGGAAGACGGAGTTTGTTACAGAAACGATGGTATTAAATGTTCAGAGATGATATGAAGAACTTTCAAGATCCTGCAAGCAGATAAACTGGAAAATCAGAACAGCAGGTGCATTTTCATCAACTCCTGAAATGTGTTTGTTCAGTACAGGGCTGTGTTAGAAGAGTGTGTGTGTTTGAAGGTGTGTTTGTAGAGAGTGTGTGTGTGTGAACTGAGAAAGCAGCTTTATCCACGAGTTTGTCTGAACTCTGATGGTGTCTCTAATCAGCAGTCAGGATACAGCAGCAACGTTCACCCCTCCCCTCTGTGTCTGTCCATCTGTGAATATTTCCATCCTCTCGTTCATTCTGCCTCCATTCTTTCCTGTGCTGATCTCTCTCTCTCTCTCTCATTGTATCTTTTTACTAACAGCACAAGCTGCTGTGTGTTTTATTAGATTACTGATGTGATGGCCTGCGGTTCTTAGAGAGAGTTAAGAATCTGTGTGTGTGTTTAAAGGGGGATTACACTTTAAAGAGCTTTTTGACCGTGACACCTTTAATACCATCAGATTAATGATTCATAATCTCTTCACAAAAGCAGCTCTCTCTCTCTCTCTCTCTCTCTCTCTCTCATGGTTGAGGCCATGTATGACCTACACTTCAATGTGTCATAGTGTGTGTGTGTATGTGTGTGTGTTTGTTAATTCTGCAACATTATCACAATCTTCAAAATGAACGTTAATGACCCAAACTCAACATTGTGTCCTCATCTTACATCCACTGACATTTCCCCATCCGTGTTCTTGCTTTGATAACGTTCATTTAATGATTAAAGACAAAGAAAACCAGCAAATAAAGAGCAAATATGTATATAAAATATTTTATTATCATAAATAATACTTTACAGCAGATTTACAAATCTCGTCTCTGTGCTTTACAGTAGTTTAAATCTGTAAAATGTTGTTTCAGTCTGTGGATAATGACCGTGCTGCCCTAAAAATACTGCAAGCTGAAAATTCTTCATAAGAGTTATTAAAAAAAATGACCCTTATAAGAAAACCTCTGACATGCAACTGAAGCCTGTAGCTTCATACAGATTCTGCAGCGATTTAACAGCACAGCTATTTGACTTCAGTGTTAAATATTCTAAAAAATAAACTTCTCCATTTACTGTAGTGTACAGTACAGCTCAACTTTACATCCGAACATATAGATAAACACACTTTAACTGATATGATGTGTGTGCATTTAGGCTTCATTATATTAATTCAACACCAACAATGAAAACGTTGTCATCATTTGAAACATTACAGACTCTGGTCACTGCATGTTTTCGTTATCAGAAAAACAGCAGCGTAGATATTCGTCAAAATCTCTCTACAGTTTCACAGAAGACGAGGTGAAACAGATTTGAGATTCAGTGTCATGTGACATTATACTTTGGTTCTCAAATCTAAAGAAACAATTCAGGCACTCAAAGCGTAACATCTGTGTCTAATATCTGTAAGGATTCATTTTCTTCTGCTAATGCAAATTTAGACTCACCCACCAACAACCAGGCAGGTCTGTAACAGAGCGAATCCATTAACTCCATGGGGTCAGAGGCAACACATTAAATACTTGAGAGAAATACTTTCATTTATAATGCTAATTTATTCCGTTCATTTATTCGTTTTATTTACCATGCATGTCTTAACCTCAGTTTAAGTGCAAATCAAGCCATGCTGTTGTCACATTTGATCGAATCAAGGTCAGTCACGATCGGATGGTAGCGGAGACTTCAAAAGATCTCACCACTAAAACATGCTAGTATTCAAGTCCCACTCTGCTTACATTACATACTGTAAATACTGTACAATTCTCTCTCACTGTCTTACTCTATGAGTAAAAGTGCATCATTCTTTAATTTCATTGGAATATATCTGTGTGCTGAGGAGACATGCAGTGACATAAGGGCTGCGAGTGGCCATTTGTTTTCTGTTATGGTTAAATTACACCATGTGGTTCAGATTAAACGTTATATTAGGGCTGGATAAAAAAAATCAACAGGACTGTGTTTATTGCTTTAGAATCAGCTGACAGCTTACATTCCAGTCTACATGAATTTGCATGGCAGTTTTGTTATTAATATTACTGTAACAATCATACGTCGTGTTTAAAATCCGCTCTGGGTTGCTCTGATAAAGACTGAATGAAATTATGCTGCTGATACAAACACAAAACATTTTCTAATATTTGTGCAGTATTTGAAGTATTACAGTAAGCAAATGACCCAGAATATGAAATCGAATTACAACGTCATTTTGTAGGAAAGCGCTGTGATGCGAAAACAAGCCTAATTTTACAGTTTAATATTGTTTCACTGGAGTTCTGCTGACAGAAGGATGAAGTTCAACTCTCAGAGGCAGAAATATAGATTTTTCTTGTTGTTGTTTTGAGAAACTAAGTCTGTCGTTTATTCTATCATACAAAATGTTTAGACTGTGACAAAATTTTGCTCACAAAGAAATGTTTCTGTGAGAACATTGTGAATATCGGTGCTTTTCTTTTCCTGTTTCATTTCTACCTGAAATTGTACGATATAATCTATGATATGACCTTGGTAGCTTTTATTCGTAGTCCTGACCATCACGATTTCCTCAGTAACTCCTCCCTCCCCTGTCAGCTAGTGTTGTGCTCTCAGGTGGTGAGAAAACAGATGACTGTGAGGTGATACTAACTTCAGCACATGTCCTGTGGACCTGATAATGACCTCTCTAACCTGAAAACATCACATAACACACCCTTAACCACTCATCACACACACACACATTTCACACAGTGTGTTGAAGCTCATTGGCTGTGCTTGTATGTCTATCTTTGTCCTACAGCTCATATTTAACATTCTCATCAGCAGTTTATTAGAAATACAAAATGTCCATCCAATCAGTCTTTGAATTCCTGAGATTGTGTGTGTGTTTAGATTTTATGTTATATATGAAACACATGAAATATAATATTATATATGAAACAAAATATCAGGCTATTTTCTTTACATTTGTTAAAGTCAAATGAAGCTAAACTTTCAAGGAAACTGGACTCAACTGTTCAAATCAAAAATCAGTATCATACACTTACTGTTGTGAAACAGTAGATTTAAGATTTAAGAAAAGCACATAGAAATGTTTCATGATGTCACATGATTTTGTTTAAAACTCATTTTGCTCCCATTGATGCACATTCATGATTTCATTTCAGAAAACAAAGCTACAATAATTAAAACACCACAGCTCTAAAAATATCAGCGCCTATGGAAAATGCTTGTGCGCTTTTCTGGAAGACCCAATCGTTGATAAAACAAAACACCTCTGTGAACACCACCCAAAAATCTATTCATTTCATTGCTATTAATAAATCTTGGCCACTGTAACCCAAATGCTGTAGGGACCACAGCATCAAACTACAGTAACAGGACACATTCAAGCAGTTTGAACTTTGAACCTGCTGATCTTTGATGATGCCTGTAACATAATTCACATATTAGGCCCCTAACAGTAGCTGAAAACTACACTTCAAAGCCCAGCAGATCTCATTAGCATCTACAACAACCTAGCCGTCTGTTTTCAAGTGTGCTACAACTCTTGGGATGGTGTACGATTTGTCATTGTACAGACGCAGTTATCTAAAGCGATTCGCTTGAAGCTGCCTGGGGGTTCAGATGTGAGATATCTCTGGTTCCTGGGACGTTCTCTGCTTCTTCAGACTGATCCTCCATTCTTTTGGCTAGCAGCTCAGATCCAAGTCTGTTTGCTCACCACCGCTGCAACATACCCAAGACACCTAGCTTCAAAAATCTTGCTAAAGGCTCGAATTCATGGCGGTAAGTTAACAGAACGGATCTCAATACCATGAAGACTGGTCTGCTCAGTCCAAGATATGCAGTGTGTGTGTGTGTGTGTCTGTGTGGGGTGTGTGTGTGTGTGTGTGAGTGTGCATGTCTGTGTGTGTCACTGTGCATGTCTGTGTGTGTGTGTGTGTGTGTCTGTGTTTGAGTGCTTGTGTGTGTGTGTGTGTCTGTGTGTGTGTGTGAGTGTGTGTGCATGTCTGTGTGTGTCACTGTGCATGTCTGTGTGTGTGTGTGTGAGTGCTTGTGTGTG